>JANSVB020000056.1:2738310-2748628 GCA_025504935.2 Erythroxylum haughtii
GTATCACAATACAATCCTATGGGTCCATCACAGCTAGGGACCAGATCAAGTTCAGTAATGAACTTCTTGATCCAAACTGCTTCCGTTGCGCATCTCATGTGGCATATACGCATATTGGTGAGACTTAGATTAGGCAACATCAACAGTATCAATAACAATAAAGCCCTTCAACATATAAAGAGTACCATATCTTATCCCTTTAAGGATTACAAGATTACCTTGAGACACCTTTATGACTGTACCTTCAGAGGAGCATTTACACCTAAGAGACTTAATTGTACTAAGTGAAATAAGGTTACGTTTCAAATCAGAAACGTGACGAACATTAGTGAGTGTTTTAACAACACTATCTTAAGTTTTAATATTGATTGTACCCTTTCCCACCACATCACACTGTGCATTGTTACCTATAAAGATAACACTCTTAGCATTTTTTAAGGTGGCAAACCAATCCCTATGAAGGCACATATGAAAAGCACAACTAAAGTCTAAGATCCATTCATCTTTAGATCATTGTTCATCTTGAACAATTAAAAGAACATCACTTCCTGAACTAGAATCAACCACAACAGCCTCAAGGGTAGAATCAAATTGATTACCCTTTTTGACCTTCCTTTTTTAATTTATTTTTTAATTTATAATAGTTTAAGACCTTATGTCCAATATTCTTGCAATATTTACATGTAATATTGGCATCTATAGTTTTAGACTTAGATCTAGACTTTTTATGGCTCTTATTACTCTCTCCTTTCTCAAAAGTTCTACCTCTAATCATTAAACGCTCGATCTCCTTCTTAATGGAAGCATCAAACTTTTCTTTAGAAATCAAAAAAAGATTTAACTTCTCCTAAAGAGAGAGTTTCATGTTTCCATAAAGCATAATTTGTTTAAAGTGCTTATACAAATGAGGTAGTGAAATAACAAGAAGCACTACTTGATCTTCATCATCAATTTTAACATCAAGATTTTCTAAATCAATAATAACGGAATTAAATTCGTTAAGATGAGATGGGATGAGTGTACCTTCAAACATCTTGGGTGTAAAGAGACGTTCTTTGAGACAAAGTTTATTTCCCAGACTCTTCGCCATGTAAAGGGACTCCAATTTCAACTAAAGTCCTACAGCGGTAATCTCATGGATTACTTCCCGGAGCACTTCACGCATCAAGAATAACTAAAAAATGGACAAGGCTTTTTTGTCCAACTCTTCCCAATCCTCGTCTGACATATTATTAGGTTTCTTTGTCTTGCTAAACAAAGCTTTCTTCAATCCGTGTTATGTGAGAACGGTTTTCTCTAGACCTTCTAAATAGTAAAACTAATTTTTCTGTTGAACTTGTAGATGTCAAATTTGGTTGAATGAGACATAGCGACTAGACTTGATTGACCGAAACAAACCTTGCTCTCATATTAGTTTGTGTTAGTAGTTTTGGAAGCAATGGAATCACTCAAGTAAATAAAGGAAAATAGTAAAAGGACACAAAGAATTTTTACATGAAAAACTTGAGTGTTGAGAGAAAACCTATAGGTCAAACAGAGCTTGAAAATATACGCTATGTCAAAGAAAGAAAAATTGTAGGTGTTTTCTCTCTCTCTCTCTCTCTCTCTCTAACGCACACACAAATCCTAGGACTAATGAAGAGTACACCAATATGATGTTATAAAAGACCCCCAAGGGGGTGTTTATATAGTAGTACAACCTAAGGGTAAGAAACCTATACAGAGTAAGAATTTGAAAATAGTTTCAAAAAAGGAAAGTAAACTTACATATAGTAGGAATCTTGAAGGCTTGGATCATTATCTCAACACCTATGCTTCACTATCTTCTATTTACCAAAACTTTTTAGCTTCTATATTTGATGTGAGCATTCCAAAAAATTAAGGGGTTGCTATGACATGTCCAAAATTGAAGGAAGCCATGTTTGGGGAAATAAGATCATTAAAAAAATTAAACATGAGAGTTAGTGTCGCTTCTACTTGGAAAAAACACAGATAGTTATAAATGGGTATTTGTCATAAAACGAACATTAGAGGGGACTATGGAGTGGTATAAGGCACGAATTGTGGCCAGAAGTTTTGTTCAAACCTATGTGGTAGATTACGAGGAGATTTTGCACTAGTAGCCAAAATGATGTTATTTCATGCTCTTTTATTATGTGCAGTAAATCAAAACTATTCTTTTCATCAGTTTAATGTTAAGATTGTTTTTTTGCATGTTAACATACAAAAGGAATTGTTATGCAAATTTCACCTAGTTTGAGAGGGCTAATACAGTTAGAAAGGTGTTTGAGTTGCACTGATCACTTTATGGTTAAAGCAATCATATCAAAGCAATCATCATGAGCATGGTTTGTCAAGTTTAGCTTAACCATTAAGAAGATAGGTTACCTTAAAAGCTCTTATGATCATGCTTTATTTTATACGCATAACGGAGATAAAATTTCAGTGTTAATTGTGTATATTAATGACATTGTAGTGATAGATGATGATGAGGTTGAAATTGTGAGTCTAAAGAAGCACTTGTTTCAAGAGTTTGAGGTCAAGGACATAGGTCCATTAAGATATCAAATCAAGATTGAGGTGACCAAGTCCTCTTATAGGATTCTTCTATTCTAGTAAAAGTTTGTCCTTAATTTGCTAAAGGAAGTTGCCATGTTAGGCTGCAAAACTCATAGCTCCCCCAACTGACACAAATGTAAAGATGAGGGTTAGTATTAAAGCGGCCATCCAGATCGGCTGATATTGGCAATTGGTGGCTAAACTTACGTATCTCTTTTACACACGTCCTAATATTGCCTTTGTGGTAAATATAGTGAATTGCTACATGTATTCCCCCCCCGACAATCACATATAGAAGTCATCTAAATAATACTTCGATATCTAAGGGGGTGCTTAAGTCGTGGTATTCTTCATGCTCTCCAAAATGGCATGCAGGTTAAGGTCCTCACTAATGTAGACTGACCCGTTCAGTTGATCAATGATTAACATCTGGATATTATACCTTTATGAATGGAAATCTGTAAGTTGGCACCAGGAAACATAGTGTTATTGTAAGATCTCCAATTTAAATAGAACTCCATGCTTTGGCTCTAGGGTTTATGAGTTGTTGCATTGGTGGTTGAGGAGTCTCCATAATACTGTACTTAGGAATCATGCTACAATTGAAATAACTTTAAATCTAGCTTAACATGATAGAGTTAAACATGTTGAGGTAGATATAACATTTTATACCAAAAAAAAAGATTGATGATGGGTCAGTGGAAATTCATTTGTTTGATCTAATTACCAAGTTTTAAATACTTTTGACGAAGGGCCTTGGTGGAACGCATTTCTCGCTTCTAGTGGGCAAGATGGGCCTTTAAAATATTTTTGGCTCATCTTGAGGGACGACGATGAAATGGTTTTCTTGCAAGATTATGAGCATTATGGGAATTAAGCAATATCTGTCTTTATTTTTCATTTATTTCCTATAGACTGTATGTGTATATTTTCTCATCCCATAATAATATACACAATTTTCCTCTCAGTAAATGACAGCCTAGGATGTGAAATTTGAATTTCACAACGTTGTACTTTGTTATTAAAATTGGCTTAAATATATCATGATATCCCTTTCTTCAAAATGTAAAATACGATAGAGAGATTGCAATAATAATCTATGAAATGGCATTATGTTTAACAATGGAGTTCTTGTTGGACCACATAATGTTGCTTATGTTCAATAATAGATGTTGGTTCTCAAAGGAATGAGTGTTCACTTTTATTTTTTTAAATTATATAAAAGATAAAAATATTTATAATATATTTATTTAAAATATAAATTAAATCATAATCTTTGAAAAATATTTAAAAAGAGTTATAATATTTTAAAATTATATAAATTTAATTATAAAATATCAAAACTCTGATGTAATATTTATTTTTTCTACTTTTATTATAAACTATATATATTTTAAAATCTATTTGTTTGAATTAAACTTAAATTATTATAATAAAATCTAATTAATTATAATAATCTCTAATTAATATCAATAAATTTAATTTAACATTAAATTTTAATAAAATAAAATAAATATAAATAATTTAATTTAATTTAATGTTAACTCTAATTTAACTTTAATAATCCTATTTTTAAATAATCTTAACTTCCTCTTATATAAAATCTCCAAATTTGCCCCTAGAAACATCGATTTTGATCTATTATAAAAGCTTTTAAAAAGTCAATATATGCAACGCATAAGGCTCCTCGCTTTACGGGGGTTTGGGGAGGGACATAATGTATGTAACCTTTCCTTTGAATTTTTATAAAGAAGTTATTTGAACATGTGACCTTGTGATCACAAATGAGCAACTTTATTTAAGGTTGCAATATCCTAAGAACATGAGACTTCTAACGAGCTTGTCCATGCAATTTTCTCTTTCATGTCTATTTTGCATGTTTTTAAAGATATTTTTCTCACCTATTTTTGCCTCATGCCCTTACTCCAAACTAGCACTTTCTCATAGCTTCATTTTGTTCATTATTGTCAATTGATGTCTTTCCTTGTCTCTTGTGTTATTTGTCACTTATGGATTACTACTTTTTCATGGCTTGCTCCTTTCTCTCATTTACGTAGTCTATCCAATGTTATGAATACCGCATCGATATCTATGCCAAATTTGATTATGGTACAATACTGTACTAGTACTAGTTGATACTGAGTACCGTTTTAGGTAATTTTTTTAAATTTATAAAGTAGTCCTTAATTTTTTTAAAAAATTGTGAAATATTCGTTCAATATATTGTAATGTATAATATACAGTTTTACATTTACTCTGTCTCTAAAAATCATAATAATATAAATTTAAAATAACAACAATCTATTTATTTGTATTAATATTACTTTTCACATATTTCACATATAAATAATAATCATAATTAATATGAAAAATATTATTTACTCATCATACGAATATAAATTAATGAAAATTGAAAGTACTTAAAATGTTGCAATTTCATCATATAATAAATAATAATTACATCAAAGCATCATACAAAAATAATTAACATTCATGACTCTCTAACTATTACAATTTACAACAATAGTTCGTGTTGAAGAACCAATAAGATTGAAACCTAAAACAAAACATATTTACAATTATATTGCATATAAAAAATTTAACAAATACATCAAATATAAGTGAAGTTAAAAGAAGAGGAGAAACAAAAACCTGAAACATCATTTGATCGAATACCTACTCAAATTATATTAACCTCAATCCTCATTTAGTATAAAATTCTCATCATTAGTAGGAGTCTTATTATCATTATCATTCAAATTTATTGTATCAAATGATATGTCAATAATTTCTCATCCAATTTTTCAAAAGAAATTCCCATCTAAAATTATTTTTCAAGTCACTCTAATCTATCAAATTCGGTTCCCCAAAAATCCATCAAAAGATCGATATGATCAAGGTATATTGGATCTACATAACTACTTGTTTTATTGAGAGTCCTAGTAAACAAAAAAATTAAATTATTAAAAAATTAAAAAAATTATATCTAACGTAATAATGATAATAACATACCTTTCCCAAACTTTTAAATTGTATTGAGCAAAGACCAAGGCATTCAATATTTTATGCTCCAATCCATTCTTTTTCTTGTAATAAATGAATCCAAGTGTGATACATTGACTTAAAATTTGAATTGCAAACCTTTGTAATTCTAGAATACCACTTTTGAATTTGTCCCACCAAGCAATTGTAAGATAATAAAAGTAGCATTGTAAACAAAAAAAGTGATGATTAATTTTCATTGAGTAATAAAACTGAAAAATATACACCTGGATTAAATTTATCTCTTTGATGAATAATGATTGTCATGCCAAAATCACTAGAAGCATCCTTATAAATTTCCATTTGTAAGCTTAGGAGATTTTGTATAATCTCATGAGCAACAATTATTGTAATAATTAATGGCATACCCCTATTAACTTCAGTTTTCTTTGTAAATTTTGTTTTGAAATAGACACTAGGATTCAAAATGCCCCAGTTGTAAACGATAGCAATTAAAGTTGCCTTTGCCATCGTTTATTGATGACTGCAAAATAAGGTGTGTACAAAGAAAACCTATTTTTTAGATTTGACCTTTATTTCTTCCTTTATGCTTTCCATGGCATCATAATAATAATATATTATTGCCTTCTCATCACTATCAACCATACAAAGTACCCTCACCAAAGGCTCACAAACTCATATGACAAATTGACATTGGGACCAAAATTCGTTATTTTCAAGGATAATTCTAGTAACCTCCAATCCAGCATTAGACCTAGCATGTTGAAATGCAACCCATTTATCACTTACAAACAATTTTTCAACTCTTTCTTCATCATAATAAAACATTAAAGTGATAAGAAATTAATTGCAAATCTTGTAATAATATGACGACACAAATTCCTACCATTGGTGAAATCTTTTCTCATTAAATTCATAACCCATGCATGATTGTATATAAACTTGGTCACCTTTTTTGCTTTTTACATATGAACTTGGTCACTTTTTTTTTTGCATAGTCTCATCAATAATAGGAAAATAACTAGCATCCCCTATATTTTCTAACATCAAGTCTATTTATTTTGCATCACAAAGAGTCCAACAAAAAGAATTATACTTGCTTTACAGTCTTCTTCTAGATGCTTTATAAGTGGAATCATTGTTAGTAATGAACAGAACAATATTTTATGGCTCAACTTTATTCACAGCTTCATCAAATATTTCAAACAAAGTATCAACATTCCTAACAAGGCCAAATGCATTAATAGACTTTAAAAACATTTTCCTCTTTGCAGAATAAACCAAAAAATTGATAATAGGCTCACGTCTTCTATTTTCCTAACTATCACACATGATTAAACACCTAAAAGTAGCCCAAATCATTCTTATTTTATCCAAATAACTTTTATTTCATAATCAAAGATACTTAGAAGTTTACGTATGTAGTCATCAATTAAAGGAGTTTTGTATCCTAGATCGTAAGAGGTAATAAAATTTACCATAGGCTGATAATAATAAGACTACGAAGCATTGAATGCTATACCTGAATCATACCAATATTTAACCATTGCCATATCTACATTATGAGTTGTTTCTCTAGATTGTAAGGCACTACGAATTAAAGGTTGACCTGTAGGAGTTGTTTGTGGTGAAAAAATTAGACACATGTCATCTTCTTTTCCTAATATCAAGTGCAACATTCCCTTCTTGTTCGACAGGAATACTGCCACCTTCAACATTCTCACTATCATCCTACACACCAATAAAAGAACTTCCACTACCAATTTTGTAATTCAATTTTTGGCTTCTATTTTTCTTATGCTGATACTCTTCAAGAAAAGTCTTCATTTGTCATTTCACATCATAGTTTGCTTTTTTACAAAGCTTTACATCACTTTTGAACTAAGTTAAATGCTTCTTTAATCTTGTGATTCCTCCACTTTTCAAATGCTTATTACAAAGCAGACAAATGGTATGGTTATTTATCCTAGGAACCAATCCAAGCCGAGCCCAAACTATATCATTGAATCTTTCTGAAGTGGTTGAATTATCAAGAGTACTTGAACTTCCTTCCATTTATTTATAAAAACAAATGAAGACATATATAAACATTCACTTAATAACTTCATATCAAAATAAATTTGTGTGAAAAAATGAAGAAATATATCAATAATAGTTTCTCATTAACTCATGTTTCTTTCTAAATCTAAACC
Organism: Erythroxylum haughtii; assembly: GCA_025504935.2. Lineage (NCBI taxonomy): Eukaryota > Viridiplantae > Streptophyta > Magnoliopsida > Malpighiales > Erythroxylaceae > Erythroxylum > Erythroxylum haughtii. Next base: position 2,746,065 of record JANSVB020000056.1, read on the forward strand.
TGATATATATATATTGATTGCTAAACTTTCACAACTATAACTCAATTTGGTTGATTATATAATTTAAACATAAAATCAAAACTATAAACTATTTTGTGTAATTATATAATTCAAAAATAAAGTCACAACTATAATCTATTTTGTATGATTATATCATTCATTAAAAAACTTACAAGTCACAACTATAACTCTTTTTGTGTTATTACATAATTCAGTTATAAACTCACGTATATAATTCAATCGCTTTGGTTGTAGTTTAGTGACAAATTATTTAAATGTATTCTTTATCTTGTATATGTTTCGATGTATATGATAAAGTCCATGGAATAATTATACAATGCAAATGAAATTATAATGAGATTATAATTATGAGGTTCATATTGCATTTATGTATTATTCCTAAAAATTTCATAGTCTTTGTCTATTAAGATTAGTCATTAATAGAACGTAAAAAGATTAGCACACATTTTGTTTTTCTTTATGAAGGAAGCAGTCGATCTCATAGGCTAAAAGTGTAGAGATACTTAAACAAACGTGTGGGTGCTTATTAAAGAACAAGTTCATTAAACATATCTAATACGAGAAATCCATTTGAAACATTACTTGTATGTCTATGAAATTCTCATTGTGACGATTGTATAAGTGATCCTTTGACTTGAGGTCATCAAAGTTATTTTGTATGGGGATTGCTATGTTTTGATACTACTTATGATCTATTTAATCATAGATCGTTTAATTGGTAGTCATTGGATGTAGCATGATTTATATAGAGATAGTTGAATGATCAAGATACGTTTCATCACCTAAAGTAATTAGGGAGAATGCTTTGTTGTTCTCGATTAGTATTAATTTAAGAAATCCTTGGCCAAGGTGAAATGATGTTTTGTAATTAGTTTACAAATATCATTAATTGAATCTCATTATGATTAGACTCAAAATAGAGTAGACATTAATTTTATTCTCTATATCTAATCGGAAGATTGTATAATGAAAAGATTGAATTATATGGAAAATTATGCACATAAAGGTTAGTCAAAACCACTTTGACATTCCTAAATATTTGGGTTGTCATGATGTGTTGCTAGATGCCAATCTTGATCTATGATTATAAATTGTTTAATTGAAGAATTAAAGATAAATTAAAATGAGTTTTATTTTATCTAATTTATAATCATTACCAACATATTTGGGAACCTAATGAGTCTCACATATGGAATGGGTTGAAGAAAGTAAAGTTAATTTAATCAAGTTAGACTTAATTGTAAAATTTGAGAAACTTTATGATTAAATATGAGATATTTAATAAATAAGGATCAATATGAGATATTGAATCTTATTTGAACATAATTGGTATTTAATTAGAATTATTTATAATTCTACTTAAAATTTAATTGAAATTAGAACTTAATTTCAATTAAATTACCAAAATGTCCAGAACATATTATAAATAGACTTAAGCTTTATGGAGCTAGTACTTTTTACTTAACCCTTTCTGTAAGAGCTACAGAATTCTTTCAACTTATTCTATATATACTGTTAGAGGCCGGATATTTGTGCGATTACAGTGGTTGGGACGATTCAGTTTTAGAAATGGTTCGAGGGATTCAACAAGATAACGATCAACCTTCGGAATAAAGTACGTTCATTTTATATGATTGATGTTAATCATTTTATATAATTAAAGTGATCTTAGTTTTCGGGAAATTAAATGTTGCAAAAAAAGTTTCGTAAATTTTCCGCTACAATCAATATCGAATCCTAACCCAGTTTTCCAACAGTAGTATCATAGCCAAATTTTAATTCTATAATTTGATTAAATTTTGTATTGTTATTGATCGAAATTGGAATTGAAAAACTAAAAACCCGAATTGTAATGGCTTGAGGTAGAATAAATCTGAAAATTTTAGATTTGCAACACTTGAATATGGAAATTGTAAATCCCATAATAATATGTATATGTTGTTGTTAGTGTTTACGATTTCTGGTTGTGTTTTCTGCCTGTGTGATTTTTGTGAATCTGCGAGTTTGCATTGCTGTTGGGTATATTTTGGTGTTTTATAATGAGATTTTGGAAAAGTAAAACCCAAAAAGCAGTGAACCCTAGAATTGTTCTGGAGTTTTAAAATAGGGTTGCATTTGCGAATTTGATTTCTATTTGTAGTTTACATTTTGTTTATGGAACAAGTGAGGCATGGAGATGCATAACAACTGAGTTTGTGAATTAACGTTTATTCTGAAAGTTGTTGTTCTTGTGAATGGTTATTGATTTTCATTGAGAACTTTGGATCAAAATGTGTGTTTTGTGGTATTTTTGGAAATATGAAACCTATAAACTGGTAATTGTTTTGGTAGAATATTGGCAAATAGTTATGATTTGGTTGTCTGCTTGTGATTGTGATTTTAGATGTGTTTTTGTTTTTTTTTTAAAACAACAATACCCAACCATAAGCATACAATTATTCAAGATTGAGTTTTCGAGACTTTTGAATAACCCCATTTAACCAAGCAATTGGCTGGATTGTTTCATTTTTATTTTTTAGCCATTGACCAGCTAAGAGAGCATC
>JANSVB020000056.1:2854194-2874033 GCA_025504935.2 Erythroxylum haughtii
CCATCTTATATCTAAACCATATTTTTCATTTCATCTCAAATTCATGAATTCTCCTTTCTTTATACATGAATAATCATTAACAACTTCTCATTTAATAGTCCTCACTTCCAAGAAAGGTTCGGGGCCCAACACAGTTTACTAAAAGTTGACTCTAGACTGAACATTCATGTTGACCTTAGAGGTGAATGATAACAAGGTGTAATAAAGGACGATTTTATCCTTAAGTTTATATTGGGAGGCATAGACCACACCGTCAGTTATAATCAATTTTGTATCCATATTGTCTTATACTTAGCGAAGTTCACATAGACCTTGATGCATAGTAGGATCTTCTTAAATTGGGACTGATCAAACATTGACTTAAGAAACTATTGGCGATTGTTTCTACCATACGTCTATATCATCCCAAAAAATTTATGACTACTAATTTTGATTCCCAACGATGCAGCATATATACAAGCTTCAAGTGCACTCATTTGGCATGAGAAGGGAGAGCACTGGTGTGGTGTAAAGGGATATCCTCTTTATCTACCGTATGTGTCAAAGGAAGAGGATGCATTTCAACATCTCTTTCATCCAATTATTCCACGAATATCTACACTGAACTAACTTTGACATCATCAACGACGGCTTGGTCATTACTCAACTAGCAAAAGAGTTGGGAGTACCAGTAGATGACATTGACCTTATAGTAGTAGCCACTCTCATGCCCCTCACAATTGATAGTCTATATAGACAATAAGGATGATGGAACTCTAGAGGAATGAGAGAGAATAGCACTTCACGCTTGTTGGTCTACAACCACGAGTAACAAAGGAAGCTCCCTTATATGACTAAATTATAAGTGGAGAGCGTGCATTGATTCCACCTCTGCCACAAAGCTCTACACTAGTAACAATGTATGTTTTCTTTTTTCCATTTCTTCCCTATTCTTTGTTGTTTGTTGATGGACCAAGAAAGTGCAAGGCTTGTTTCCAATCTATTATATGTTTCATGTCAAGACACGGATTATGTTGAATTATACCAAATGATACTTTGGAACATTGCAATAGTATTATCAATGATGAAATCCTTAAGTGCTTATGTTTTCCTTTAATTATAAGTTGGGACTCCAAGCGTTCATAATTGTGCATGTATTATCCATTATAGTGTTGATAATATCATTTAAATGTATGCATTTTGATAATACAGTTGTTTTTATATGTTAGCAATTTGTAATGCATAATTTTTTTTGCAATCTATTGACAAATTTTGTTTCCCCTTTATTGTGAACAGGTGTATGATGGCCCAATTTGGAAGTATAAGGTTGTTTTATGATAGAAAGTTCGTGGTAGAGTCATACTTGAAATATGTTGATAGGGAATCAAGTACTTTTCATAAAGTAGACCTTTATTATGTCAACTGTAGGCAAATATGTAACAAGGGGAAGGAGTTAGGAAACCTTCAAGTTTATAAGGCCATTTATAGGTTACTAGGTTTTGAATTTAGTGAGTCTTTGAGATTTATTGAATTAAATAAAAGTGGTCTAAGGCTCATTAATCCGATGAAAATCCATAAATTGTTTGATTTTTATATAGCTCATATGTTAGACAACCCACCATTTGTACCTAAGATATTGCCTATATTTGGAGGAGAGTATGGAAATAGGGAGGGTAAGGAGGGAAGTTGTGGAGCTACAAAAGGAGTTGATGAAGAGGTGGATGATCATAACATGACGAGGGTTTTACACAAGTTAAGATTCTCGATGACCACTAACCAGTTAAAATTAAGTCAACTAATTTTGATAGTTTTATTGATAGTGAGGAATATCCAAGCAGAGAAGAGTCTGGTGATGCATTGCAAAGACCTAGTAGTAGTATTAGGCATAATCCATCTAATGTGGGAGCATATTAGAGATTAGAGATGGATTTTAGCTCTGGAAAAGAATATAGAGATTCTTTTGTCGCTGCAAGATTATATTAATTCCCTTAGTTCTCCTAATAAATCAATTAATCTTAAAACTAGAACTCACAGGAAAAAAAAAGGAGCTATTAACATATTCACCCATCCACAACCTATTGATTACATTAAGTGTCAGTACCGTACAATGAGAACAATAGAATTTGCACAATGGAGATTTTTTTACATTTGAAAAACAACCCAATTTATATAATATTAATAATTTAAATTTGACTATGGACTCACTATAAACCTATGATGTTGCAAGTTGTCTAGACAAAAAAGTGCACTAGATTAGTCTCATTCCATGAAAAAGGTAAAGAAAAATAAAGAAAAAAGCACACCACTTAGGATTAAGTATTTTCATAAATATCCCAACCTATTCATCATATTTCTTTATCATCCAACTTACATGAAAGTTGCAAATAAGAAAAATCATCAGATCATGACCTCAAGTATGAAGTTTTTGTCCACTCTCCTAAAACAATAGACATATCAAATGTGAAAACAATATGTCAACATCTCAAATAGCATCCCTTTAGGATCTTGGAGGGTCGTTAGAACTTCCTAACATGCTTCTATGTGTTGGGAGATCTTGAACTAAAATTCTTGTGAAGACTTCTTAAGTAATTTTAAATGTTAAAACTTAGAATTAGTTAGTATATAACAAAATCACTTAAATCTAACTTGAATTGATAATTCCCTAAGTAAAAAATTTAACTAATTAACATTCAAAAAGTAAATAAGAGTGCTTACTAAGAGAAAAGGAAAAAGAAAAATAAAACATCTACATTATTGGGTAATAAAAAAATGATTACAATGATTACAACTTAAATCGACCAAAATATTTATGTTGCTGCATAAGGGAATCACTTTTGCATATATCATTCACTACTCACACTAGATTGAGGCTAGTATATCCATATATTCTTTGTTGAACTATTTTATACTACTAGCTTATGCTACTACTATCCTGTCACTTGTTTGTTGTTTCTTACTAAAAGATGCATTCTTTTTCTTAACTCCCATTGTGAAAGGCAAAATTAAAAGGTCTTCCTTCACACAGAAAAAGCAACTTCTCACAATCATTAAAAATAAGGCATATTGCCTTAGATTATTTTTTGTCAAATAACTTCCTTCACAATCGTTAAAATTTAATAAGGGAAATACACAATCGGACTATTTTGAAACAATGTTATTGTTGTATGTTCACCCAATATTCTCCTTGTGTGTAGCAATTATCCTTTCAATCACAAGCATTCATAAATTCAACTTCAATGTTAACCAATCATCAAATTTAACTTCTATTCACATTCAAAGTGAATTCAACTTCCATTCACGATTACATTCCATGCGCAAACCAATCATCATATTCAATTTCCATGCTCAAACCAATCACAAGCATTCACAAATTCAACTTTCATTCACATTCAAGGTGAAATTGAAGATACAATAGATAAGGATATGAAGAACTATAAATCAAAATATTTGACTCCATAATATTGTCTCAAAGTTGCACTCAAATAGAGAAAATGGAACAAGTGATGAAGATATAGTTGATGTTACCTTTGATTCACCTTAACAGTGGTGTTGATCCTCAATTCTTAGGAGGTGGTGGATGATATGATTTGAAAGGAAGTGGAAGTGGTGGTGGTGATACAAGAATAACAATTGTTCTACACAAATTTTTATTCGCTGAAGAAGAAGAGGAATTATGCTATAGATTAAAGATTAAACTTAACAGAATTTGGGATTGAGGGAGGAGGAAGAACGCAAAACTGTTGCATTTGCTGAATTTGCTACTTCAAAATGTTACGTTTCCTAAATTTGTATTTAAAACATTTCATCTGCTGCTTTAAGACGGTGGGCATTGCTTCAAAACGACCTCCTTCTAACCCACAATCAAAACACATTGTTTGAATAGAAGTGGGTCCCACTTCCATTTAAACCTAGACTTCAAAACAATGCGTTTAAATGGAAACCCATAATCAAAATGCTACGTTTAAATGTACATAATTCCCACTTCCATTTGAACGCAACTTCCCTCCCAGACGCAGCATTTAATATCCATTAGAACTCACTTCTATTTTTAGAAATTCCAAGTTATCTCTGAGTGGGTAGCACTTCAATTTTTTTTAAATCCACGTTAACAAAAAAATGCTACATCATCATTTAACTGACGGAAGCCTAACATTGTTAGTGGTTCTGTTTAGTCAGGGGTTGTTTTAAATGTTTTACAATCGCTAGGATTCATTTTAAACACACTAAAATGTTAGGGTCCAATTTAGTCTTTAGTGTAAATGTTAGGTGTTGTTTCACTCTTTTGGCCTATGAAACAATGATGAGAAGAACAAAAGATAATACCCTTCAGCTACTGAGAAATAAATAGAGGATTTATGGGACTAAATTGAAAAAAATTGTTTAACTCTCTTATAAGGTGGTGAAGTTCATTATAGATTCTTCTTGTTTCTTTTACAAGTGTTCATGTTTTGTCTCTCTCATATGGATTTAGCAATGGAAATTATACCATGTCAAATATCATGCAAAGTTCTCACCTTTGTATAGGAAAAAGCATGAGTAGGGGAACATAAAACATTAGTGACATTAAAGATGATACGAATTAATTATTATGGTTTTTGTTGACCAACAATGAAATCTTAGGGTTTTTAGTGCCTAAAAAGGTAGAAAACAAAGATAAATAAAGTTGATGTTTTGTTCAATTAATACCTTATATAAGTGAATATTGATAAAATAAAATTTTCATAAAAACTCTTTAAGCATTTACATGGCCATAACTATAAAACTGACATGTCAATAGGAATAGCAGCCAGGCCTGAGCCTGGTCTGATCTGAAGTTAACATATTCAACTATGTTTCTCACTTCTCAACCACTTAGTTAACTACTTAGCTTTAGTTCCAACTTTTTTTGTTTCATCTCACAAATGGGTTTGGGAGCATAATTGAGTCTTATGATGAGCAAATGTTGTTAGTGTTGTAATGAACAAGTAGTTAACACTTAAAAACAAATAGTAGTTAAAGGATCAATTGAAACTTTGATTTAAGTTGGGATCAAATTGGGAGGTAAGAGCTAGACAATTTCAGTTTCAAATTGGAATCAAACTACTTATAAAAGGTGTTAACCCAACTTGATCTATTGTTAAAGCTACAAGCCATGTATCCTAAGTTAGCATTATCGTGACATTAATATAATTGAATTAGGTATAAGGATGTAAATCATGCAATTTTGAATATTAACTATGAATTGATATCATAGATACTGATAAAGACTATCTTAAACTTTTTGCAAAATATTATAAGGTAAATTGCACCTTTTATCTTTATCTTTTTCATATTGATATCAGGAGCCTAAAATTAAAGTACTTAATTCTAAGAAAGTCAAGAGTTCTAAACTTATGCACAAACATATTCAAGCCTAGTGTATTTTACTAAACCCAGCTATAGATGGAGACCTAAATCTTAAACTTTAGTTTAAGGGCTAAATCTAACTTCAAATATTAAAACATGTATCTAAGTATATGCCAAACAGAAAAGAGAATAAACGAAATCTAAATTTAAACTAGAAGCTAAGTTTGCAACACAATACAAAAAGGAAAGGGCAAAGATATGCATGAGAAAAGGTACGATATTCAAAGAATAAGCACGAATAGATGTGGCCGAAAAAATTAGTCGTGGCCTACCTAATGACTAAACTTGTTCAATAACCCCTAATCACCAAAATAGGCATATATTGGATTCTTATTCCAAGAAATGGCAAACAAATAGTTTCTTCGATAAACACCATTGGTCTAGCTAATTTGTAAGCCACTTATTGATTGTGTTAGTTATAAGGTGTTGAGATTGGAATCAAATACAGGGAATGGCTTCCCAATGACATCTTATCGTAATTATCATGCTGTGTAGGATTTTCATGTCTTGAAGGAGGAATAGGATGGATATCTTGTAAAATTAGGTCGGGATCTAATATAGCATGCAGCAGAGTAATTATGAAACTTTTTCATATTTGATTTCTCAAAAGCCATGATCATTAAAATTCTATAAAAATAATTAACAATTAAATCATAACAAAGCATGAATCTTAATTCATACCTTATTTAAAACCTTAATCTTTTTTCTTGTCTAATCCCTCAAATCATTTATATAACTGGCCTATTTCAATCATCATAGTCACACAGGTTTCCAACCTGTAACGGTATCCACATAATGAGTTGAATTATTGCAAAAAACGGTTAGGCAAGGAGTGTTAGTTCTATTAGAGCTTAAACCTATTTATAATAGGCTTTGGACATTTTATAGAATTACAAATAATTTTATTTAACTACTAATTATGTCCAACTAAGATCCAATGTCTCATATTGATTCTTATTTATCAAGTTCTCATATTTAATCGTAAAGTTTCTCAAACTTTATAATCAAGTACAACTTGATTATAATATCTTTGCTCTCTTCAATCAGTTCTTTACGTGTAACCCATTAGGTTATCAAATATGACAATCATGGATACAAATTATAACCCTAAATTATATTTATGATTAGATAAATTAAACTCCTCTAATTTATCTTTTATTCTCTAATAAACAATTTACATCCATAGATCGAGATTGGCATTTAGCAACATATTATGCCATCCACATATTTAGGAATGCCAAAGTGGTTTTGCCTAGTCTTTTCATATATGATTTTTTTCGTATAATTCAATCATTTTATCATACAATTTTTTATTAGACATAGAGCATTGAACTAATGTATACTCTATTTTAAGCATAATCATATTAGTTTTTCACCATTAGCTATTGATTCAATTAATTAATGACATTTATAAACTATTTACAAAATGTCATTTCATTTTAGCCATGGATTCCCTGAATTAAATACTAATCAAGAACAATGAAATATTTTCCTTAATTAGTTTAGGGTGATGAATTATATCTTTATCACTCAACTACCTTCATATACTTCATGTTGCATCCAATGACTACCAACCGAGTTATCCTTGACTAGAAGATGTCATAAGTAGTATCAAAACATAGTAATTCCTATGCAAGATAACTTTAGAGATCTCAAGTCAACAGATCACTTATACAATCATCACAATGAGAATTTTCACAGACATAAAAGTAATATTCCAAGTAAATTTATCATATAAGTGTTAGTTTAGTGAACTTGTTTTCTAACAAATGCACACATATTTATTTAAGTAACTCCATACTTTAGTCTATGAAATCGTATAACTTCCTTTATAAAAAAAACATAACGTGTGATGATTTTTTCATGTTATATTAATGTCCAGTCTTAATAGAAAAATGACTAAAAACAATGTATAGATAATATATAAATGAAATATGAATGTCATTATTATAATCACATCATAATTTTATTTGCAATGTATATTTATCTCATAAATTTTATTATATATATGTATAAAATAAAGAATATCCTTAATTTATTTTATCACTAAATTACAACAAACTAATTGGCTACAGGTATAAGTATAGTTTTCAAAAGATGTTATTTATGGTTTTTCTGGCCGGAATTGTTGTTACGTAATTACGAGAGTCAGCATGTCTGGACTTTGCTGGCTCCCGTCAGAATTTGCCAACCGATTAATTGACTTTATTTTGCTCCGGAGACCAAAGACATACTGCTTCATTTTTAAGGAACGCCGATAAAGATGAATGCTTCAGTCCAACATGCACGTAACAACTCTTTGGTGTAACTGTAAAATATGTGTTCTTTTTCCTTCCAGACAACATTGCTCGTCATTTTTGTATACAAAATGGTATAATTATACCAGTCAAAGGCCTCTTCACTACTATAATTTAAACTCGTGAAGTTAAGCCACAAGGAAATCCATCAAAAACTGTTTCCAACTCTTTGGAATTTTAGGGCAAGCTTAACAGATCTTCGTATTCCAACTTCGCAGGTAAGATGTTATCGGGGTTTTATACACGAGATTACTAGTTATATTGTCGTGGCACTTTAATGTTTATAATTATTGCAATTATGCACAGCATAATTATCAAACTCTTGTAGGTTGCAAACATCTGTCTCCAAATTACACCTTTTCCAGGAAAAATTAGGCAACGGAAACAAGAAGATTAGAAGATTGTTCTTCCAAGTACGGAACTTGTTGAAGAGAATTGTGTTTGAGAATGGAGAAAGAATTACAAACGAATATGCTGCGATCTACAGGAAATCATGTTACCAAGGCCAAGCAACTGTCAAGTTGAAAAATTTCTTCTATTCTGTTTCAGGAAGCTGACATCATCTTCTATACCATTCTCCTCCTTGAAGGTTAATTATTCGTTTAAATACTTAATCAGAGATGAATGTGTCTGGCTGGCTGAATTTTCAATGACTGTCTAGAATAGTTTTTACTTGTTACCGTACAGACAACAAAAAACCTTGAAAAGGATAAAAGAAGAAAACCGAAGAAAAACTAACCAATCCATCATTTCTTGATTTCTCTTTGAGATGCAACTACAGTTCCAATTTTTGTGCATTGCTTGGAGCTTTCTCTTTCTTTCTTTAGTCTCAACTTACTTGTTCTTGCTGTACGGTTTTGTTGATGAGAAAGAATTCAGGTATGGTCTGACCTGTTATGGATAGGATCCGCTCCTCTTCTTACTCTTCTTGTGCTTGATTGATTAGGATCGAATGACTTGTTTGAATTTGTTGCTTGCTTCTCTGCCTTCATTCTCCGCATGGCTTTATCTTGAAGAATATGCGGCTTATGCGCCATCGTCTTTTGAGCATTAACAGAGTGTCTCAGGACAAGGTCTACGTTTGTTAGGCAATAAGCTCTATCAGGTTGAAGTGCTAAAGACCCAATACAGATGAGAAGGAAGAGTAACCTACGAGAACTTTTCAAAGCCATTGTTTCTGCTCTGAAGCAAACAAGAACAGGATGCGTTCCCTTTCTGTTCAGAGTGGATAAACAGGTCTAATATGATCCTTCTATTTTCAGGTCCCATCCCTGTAGACATGAGTCTTGTATTTATTTCCTGTTAGATTTGGTGTAGTCTTTTAAAGAAGAAAAGCAGATCAGGGGGTCCCAGAAGCCCTAGAGGAATTTCAGATTCACCCCAAGTCATAAGCCTGCAATCTAAAACAGGCTGTTATTGAAGAGTCTGACAAGGATGAATAAAGGGGTTGGAACAATACCCTTGAGAAGCCAAGCATCTTTTTTCATTTGTTGCCCAACATCTCTATCATTTGTCACTGCTTTTGTCTATTCAAAACATTAACAGGCACTACCGGTCTCTTCCACGCTTAGCTGTGGTGCCAAATCACCAATCCGATGCCTAGTTGGACATGGTCAGGAGATTATTGTAGTTTCTAAATCTATCAACATAGTACGTTATCAAGCCTATAATTATTAGGTGAGACTGTCTGCCTAAATTTAAGCATAGGTGGACATGGAGAAACTTTACTTTTTAGGATTTAACAGGTTTGCTGTTGGTAGTTAAAAATATGTTTCTTGGGAAGAAAGATACTCTATGTATGTGTACAATTCCTTTGGGATTAAGGAAAGGTGGGTTTTGTTTCTTTAAGTTTTAGGAGGACTAGAAGATAGCTAGCATGGCCAATGTCATCTAATAATAAAGAATCAAATTAGAGGGTAAAGAATTTTATCCAAAAAAACAAACAAACGATCGCTTTTCTTTATGCTTTTCTTTGCTCTTATTTTGGTTGCCAACTTCTTAATCCTGTTTCAATACTCTTCTCCTTGTGTAAAATTTTTCCGTTTATTTTTGAGGACTGTCTTTCCCTTTATTGCTTTTTCCTTTACTCTTGCTGCTGCTGCTGCATATGCTGTATAATATTGTTCACATGTAATTTGGAACATTCTAAAGCGTATGTTCTTTCAACTTTTATCAAACACTGCCGATTCATTTAACGGTGGTTTAGCCTCAACTTGAATGTGTTGTGAATGTGCTTATTCTCTGCTTTCTGTCCTCCATTTACAGTGGAAAAGGGTAAATGCGTTGTTTCTTTGTGTCCTTATTCTCCCTAACTAGCTTTTAAATTTAAATCCTTTCACAAGGCTAGTGGGTTTATCTTTCTAATGTGTAGTCTATGCATGCAAGCTAACACATAATAAGGAAACGATAACTTCCTGTTGCTTCTATTCTTTTGCTGTTGCTTCTATTCTTTTTTTTCTTTCTTTTCATTTCAAACAAAGTTCACTTACTATTTAAACAATTTATTATTGCCATGATATGTACCTGATTCAATCATTCCTACATCTTTGGTTGATAATATCACACCATCACATTCAAACGCAGGCATAAAGAATGTGCAGAAAAATTCAAAACTGATTACAGAGTGTCAAAAAAAGGGTGAGACTGTAGTCTATAGGTTCTTTAGGAGTTTTTGAAACTTGACATATCATCCCTGACAGGATAGCTATTGGTCATTTTATCTCAAACCTGAAACAAAATCCATATTGTTTGTCACTTTCCAGCGGGAGTAGTTGGGCTCATTGACCAGTCAAACGCTTGAAACGGCCATTGAGCACTTCATTCCTTTTCCTAGTCGCTTTTTAGGGTAGGCAACTGATTGGAGGACGAGTTTAAAAATATTATGACCCAGTTATGCTTTGTTTATCTTCTCCTTGTCCACTAGAGCCAATCTCTTGAATGGAAATAGCTTCTCTCACAGGATAACAATTAAAAGCTTCTCACACGGGTTACTTGCCATCATGACTATGTCCTCATTCCACACATAACTTCTGTCTTTTATGTATGTATCTCCACCCAAAAAAAATACACGCCCCTCTCTTGTTACAAATACATATCACATTTTGTCATATGGAAAGCTCAAAACAGAAGCTGTTGAAAGGAGAGGGGGGGCAAAAAAAAAAAAGCAGGTGCTGTAATTGAATTAAAGCTCACTGATAACTCCTGTACTTGATGAGTTTCATTAAATCTCAAACTCAATAGTTGATGATCCAACTCAATAGACATGTCAAACAAGAGGGCTGTATTGATCCTTGGTAAATTTCAACAAAAAAGGCAAAAAATTGAAAATAATCAATTTATTGAGTACTACCCTCAAATTGGATTTAGAATCCCCTTTTTTAATTACTCTATTCTAACCTTGTTTTTGTCGCCAATACAATTTATGTTAAACGTTGTATTAGGAGTGTAGACATGATTGGAATAGAGCAAGTGGAAGAGAGAATTTCTCTTCCCCTGTACTTGCTAATATTAATGTCTTTGTTTGTAGACGCTTCATCTTACATTAAAGGTTGTTTCCATTACCCATGTCGGCTGTGGGGGAGTGCTAAGGGGCTGTCCATCCTTAGCCAAAGTCTCAAGTTTAAGTCTTGGATATGGAGTCGTTTTAAATTCTCGTGAGGGAGAATTGAGCCGCCGAAAGGGTCCTACATAGGCTTAACTCCGGATTTAGTCAGTTGTCCTTGTGACGCCGGATACCAGGGGAATTACCCCAAAAAAAAAAGTTATTTCCATTAAAATGCTTCGGAATATCAGTATTCAGTAACCAAAGGAAACCAAATGTTGATTCGTATTTGTTTATAGCTTAAATTGTCGAGTAGCAGCTAAAAACCTTGTAGATTCTGGACTCTCGAGGCTGGTCTCTTAAAGTTTGCAACTTTTCTTATGCACTTGCATTCGTAAGTGAAATTAATGTTTTCAGAGCAATTACTCCCTAGCCACCATGGAAAAGGGCTAAGCTACCAAAATAAAACAGGCCAAAGAAGAAAAAAGCTAAAGAAGAATCAAAGCATGATAAAGATAAAGTAGCAGGCTGAGCTTGTAAGTTGTAACAGCTACAGATCATATTCTGCTTCTTCGGCCATTCTCCTCTTCCATTGAAAGTGAAACTAATCATAATCAGTCTGTTTAAAAACAGCTGTATGATGACGATATGTACAAAAAAAAGCTGTACGATGACGATATGTATAAGAGATTTTTAAAAGAGAAAAATATTAATCTTGCGTCATATTTTAATGACAGTAAAAGGCTTCTGGCTAATGAACCGCAAGGCTCATTGGTGAAAATAATGAAAATGATGATTCACAGAGATTTCACACATATTTGTTTTGAGGAATTGACTAGCTACGAGGCATTAAGATGCCAGTATTGTTCCTTGTTTTCAACAGCATTCCCAACATATTTTGAAAACAAAAGGCCGCAGTGTCTCATTGGAATTAGGAGACAATGGTCGGGAAAAACACGTGAATAATTTGTATCTGTTTCTTATTGAACTTATTGGGTTAGGAATTAGTATATGGTTTATAAAGGCGGGAGCAAAAAAGGAGCTGCAAACAGAATGTTGAAAAACATGTAAAAGGGCGATTCAAGAGATGCTTCCCTGTTCTACTTTTAAAAACATGCAAGAATATATGCCTTGGTGCTTTAGTAGCAATTTGTAATTCGTAACGCTCTGCACCTTCATTTTGAGTGGCACCTACACGGGGACTAATGCATCGGACTCGTGTACAGCTTACGAAGGACGTTTGTGCTGTTCATCTCTCCCTTAAAACTTCAAACACTGTAACCAAAGATTGCATTTCCTGACACCAATCATTCTCTTGTACTAAATCGTCTATTCCTATATGATGGGAAGGGCAGTCATTTGCCTAAATCATGTCAAGGGGTGCGCAATGTCATCATGGACAATCAAGGTTTTGTCTCTCTTTTTTTTTATTTTTGGTGAGCTCACGAAATGTTCTAAGAGAGTCTCGACTATGATTAACCCACGAGATATTCTGGGAGATTTTTTTTTTTTTCTCTCTAAAAGTTTTAACTTAGTACAGTTACTTTCTTATGGGACCACTGTTATGATTGAAAATGTTCAATTCACTTTAGAAAAATTAAATTATGTTTTAACCTAGTGCTTATACTTTCTTATGGGTGCGCAATGTCATCATGGGACAATCAACGTTTTTTAATATTTCTTTTAAATACATTTTTTGAATCCAGAATGAAGCTTTTATTAGAAAAAAGCATCCTTCAATTTACTCCATCTCCTGTACTTGTATCTCTTTCCCTTATGGTTCTACCTCTTAACACATTGATAATAAATCAATGGGGTCGTTTAGTGTTTATAAATCTTTGATCTGTCTAGAAGATAGAGATGACAACAGGCTTATTATCTATAAATCTATGGCGTGCCTAGAAAATAGAGATGACAAGAGGTCTGACCGTGTAACCACCAAACCTGGTCCAACTTATTTACACGGCTGGCCGGTTCAAAACCGAATTATGAAGAAGGGAATTTATTGTTAATAAAGCTATGGTACTCTAAACAAAATGAAAGATCATTAACCAGGATCAATATCTGCAGATGATAATGGCAACTCACGAGGAATGAAAGTTCTGGGGTACTTTCACTAGCTCACCTGTCATGGAACTTTGCACAAACACGATGTCCTCGTATTAATTAATTCTTGCCAAGATAAAACAACGGTCAAATGAGATGGTTGGGAGATCGATATTGTAGTAAATACGCAAGTGTCAAATACAGGTGAAGACTGACAGATGATTCCACATCAGATACACGTCAATCTCCTTGTAGCTCTTAGTCAGGATGTTAAAAATAATATACACAGATGTGGAACTGGAAGACAAGATACATCAGCAATTGAAGGCATCTAGCTGCTCAGTCATTTGGGCTTTGCTGACTTGACTTCACTTATCGATAATTCTTTGATATCATTTTCCCTGATCACTTTGGCATATGTCTTATTATGGAGGATTCCATGTTTGCATCGATTAAACAGGTTCTTGGTGTGGAGTTGCAGTAGGTCCTGGTGCTATTGTGAACTGCAAACCCCTGTGCTGTCCAGCCTGTACCACAAAAGCAACTTGTGCAGCTGCCAATGCTGCAGCCTCCTGTTGCATCAAATTATGGTACATATTTTAGAAGGAATACACAGATTTGATGAGAAGATTGCATAGGCAGATCAATAAATATGCAAGAATAAGAATATAATGAGTGAAAATGACATTTACCTGTCTTTGCCTTCGACGCTGCAGGATGCTGATGGCCCAAGCCATAATGTAGCAGGGCAAAAGAAAGCCAGCTGCTCTTAATAAGAAAAGCTGCCAGAGATGAAATGTGAATGTAAACATAGCGCATTATGTTCTTAATAAGAAAAGCCATGATGTAATACTCCAACCTTGTGGAAACGCCATAAAATGACCATAAATCACTTACAGAGAAGAATGTAGACACATCATCATCTGAATCAGCATCTGTTACAGTCAATGCATGCCGTAAGAGCAGAAGGGCTAGTAACTGCAACAATGTGCATTTTCACATTAAAATCAAACCTCAGTTGCACTACCACAAAGAAAAAAAGAGGAACTACGAATACACTTTTTCTTAACCAGTAACAATTTTCAGCTATTACAAAACTTGCATAATATTCTGATGAAAATAACTGAAATATGTAAAGGTAATAGCATTCAAATGCTAACCAATAACTGAAGGTCATTCAGTTTCTTATTTTCTATATCTACTTTCCACTGATTATATCTTCAGTATTTACTATTTAGTAATGTAAATGGATGATGTCGATTGCTCCATCAAACAAGAAATCATATGCAAAAACCCCTCTAATCAAAAGTTGCATATGAATTGCATGCCGTATAATGTTCAATAGTTTACGTTCCTGCACTAATGAGAGGAGTTTAAAATTTAAGAGCTTACAATAAGAGCCGCTGAACGACAAAATGCAGCTCCACTGGCATTTGAAGAAGCATACTCATCGTACTCATTTTCCAAAAAATGTCGTTCTGACTCTGCAATGGCCAAAATGCGAGGATCACGCAGATCCACAGGGGTTCCATTGATTGTCCAGCCTCCACTGCAGAAGAATCATGAAGAGAACATAATATCACCAATTGTAAGTAAATCACATAAAATCCAATAAGCAAGATATATATCTGTGGCCAAATGGACATTTCTGTTTTGTATAAAACATTTAAAGTAGCCTACGGTCACACACTTGTCCTTAAAGAACAGCAAACCAGTATCATAGACAATTATGAACAGATGAAGAACTGCACCCTACCCAAGGTCAATAACAGTGTCTTCGAACTGTGGTGCACGTGGTGGGGCAGTATAACCAGGTCGATAAGGCTGTAAATCAAATGAAAGAAAGATGGATTAAACCATGAATTTAAGAGTGGAACTTAAAGACGCATATGAAAGAAAGTGAAACCAATTTCTCTGAGTTTACAGACATGCTTTTGCAAAATCATGACCACAACCATCTACCTCGTTTATCAAATTACAAACAAAACACTCACTACTAATCTGAGGCAACACGATTCGGATAGTCAAAAAAGAATTCAATGCAAAAGGTCAACAAAGAAGCAAGCAGTAATACAATCCAACCACTCAAAATACATGAAGGCACAAGTATCAAGATACGTGAATAAGATAAATCCACAAAAAGACCAGCTAGTAATTAGATGCATGAATTTTACTATTCTGGGAAATAATCCAAAAATGCATCTTGAGATTCATAATTTGGTGAACAATATTTTTCCCATTGTACCACTTAGTTATTCAAAGATGTTTTCCGGAAAATTAAAGAGAGATGATAGGTTATGCAATATCAGCTTATAACTTATGTAAAATCAGGTTTCAGAAACATCCATACATCACTTTTCCAGGAGTTTCACTTCAAAGTGAAAAGTTTCTCAGCATGCCACAGGTTTATAATTCAAGCAGATAAAAAAGATAAATAGCCTCCTATCAAATACCAAGCATTCAGCACCATGCCTGAAAACTCTAGGCCAACTTTGGTAGTTGAATATACCTGATGGCAGATCTCACATGTGGTATCTCCCTTTTCATTGCACCAATGCTGGACACATTTTCTATGAGCATACTGCAAAAAGTATATCACAACCATTAAACAGCAACAAACAAAATTCACGCAGATGAAGATAGCAAAAAGGGAAGGACCACTGGGCAATGAACGGACATGATAAATGAGGACTTATGTCTTCTTCAAGAAAATAACTTACAAACTAGTTCCCATGTATGTGAATGTAAATATCTCATCAATAACCTTTCCATAAGATAAAATGTAAGAATAATTTCAAAATGCAATTCAAAAATACTTGTAGCGTTCAAGGTAGCAACGAATTCTTCTGCAACCCATCATCAAAAAGCATTAACTAATCCTAGTTTTAATCTACTGCGTCAATTAAAACAGACCTCATGACCTTGTTTGCTTTAACTAATATAGGGAACAGCCGATTTCCTCCACTGCTAGAATGGAGCCACCTCGTAACTGACCTTAACAGATTGACCAAGATCCAAAAACACACCTAAAGAAGCATTTAGCTTAACTAAAATCTAAAATTTGAAAATATAAACTAAAAAAATCAAAACCTTGAGACTACCACTGCAGCCACATGGAATCTCCAGGTTGCTAACCGAGTCCTCCTCCTGACAAATGCGACACTCCGTCCCCGAAATCAAAGGCGCCTCTTCCGCCTCCGAAAAATCTTTCCTTTCCTCATTTTCCCTAGAGCAAGACGCTCCGGCAGCCCCTTCTGTCTCCGTCCGCACCGAACCCAACGACGACGATTCCGGCGTCAGCAGCCGGTCAACGTGCAAAACCAAGCGATCACTCATTCTCTTCCCCAACTCTTAACTTCCCTAGGAACCCAAGAACACCAAGAGATTTCCCTTTCAGGAGAAGAAACAGATGAAGAAATCGCTGTAATGACCAAAAAGTAAGAAATTATGCTAGAAACTTGAGCTATTGATTGAAAGTACCCATAAACGTAAAAGGAAAGATGAACCAAGACAAAGAAAAGAAGGTGTCATCCAACCTTGGGACTTGAAAAGGCTGTGGCTTTTGCTGTTGGTTACCGATTGCAACGAGGAAACAGGAAAACGAGTTGGAAACTCCGCTCTATCTTATTTGTTCTTTTTAAATTTGTATGCATAGAATAGAATTAAGAGGAGGAAGAAAGAATTGGAATTGCTGGGTTTTAATTTAACTTTGTCTAACGCGGTTTGGATTGATAAGCCGCGTGTCAGTGGGACCCATAGGAAATGATTTTGGGCTGGCTTGGCTGTCATCCAAAATGCCTAAGGCATGCCCTTTACTGTACCAATTAATTATTACTTTATTGTTACATTATGGAAAGTCTGGGATAGTGTTAAGTGTGCCCTATTAATTTCTTGTTGAAGTCATTTTTGTTTCCAATTACCCCATTCCTTTGCTTACAATAATAAATAAACCAACTCGTTAAGAGCTTTGACTGGGTATTCCAGTCATTTTCACTTTTTTAGCACTCACGCGGGCAAATCATATTTTGACATGATTACATTGCGATGGACAAAACATAATTTATGATTCTCTAAAGAATAACTTATTATTTAGGGATCCAAATATGACTACTACATGTGATTGTTCGTATAGGTTTGGTGGGTTTGAAAGACATAGAAACCGGCGAAAATACTTCTCGTTGTGAGAATGACGTGTATGGCCATACTATGCAAGACTAAAATTTTAATCTTATAAAGTGAGAATTGGCTTCCTCCTCTAAGTCTAAAGGTCATAAAGTTTTCCAGTGATAAATTATATAGACCAAACATCTTATGAAAATTGCAATAAGTGATAAAGTAAATTCAAATTTTATGCTAGTAAATTCAAAAGTAATCATCAAATAGGAAATTAAATTAGAGAAAAGTTTAATTCAAATAACTTAAATTTGTGTGAGTTTGTATATAAAAAAAGAGTTTTGTAGTTTAACTTTTTTAAAATTATAAATCATTTATTCTACGTATAGAATCCCAATCATGTGAAACTTAAAAAGAATTCAAAACAAGAACCTTAAGTTAAACATGGAAGAAAAAAAATTTCACGCGTGAAGTTATATTTTAATTTACTTTATAATTAAATTAATTAAAGATATTTTAAGAATACATAATTAAAAAGGGAAAAATATTTCAGATGCATTAATCGTAACATAAATAATAATTACAAGTTAATAATAAATAAATAATTAATTAATTAATTAGATTTCAATAAATTAAATATTCTAATTATATGTTGATTGTTATGAATTATATTTTAATTAATTGTATTTAATTAAGGAATTAAAAAATAAATATTTTCACAAGCGTGACTTTATAATAAAAAATTTTCTTTTTATTTTAAGTAACTAATTAACTAATTATTTTGTTATTAATGAATAATAAATTATAATTAGTCAA
Source organism: Erythroxylum haughtii (assembly GCA_025504935.2). Lineage (NCBI taxonomy): Eukaryota > Viridiplantae > Streptophyta > Magnoliopsida > Malpighiales > Erythroxylaceae > Erythroxylum > Erythroxylum haughtii. Next base: position 2,872,372 of record JANSVB020000056.1, read on the forward strand.
TTATTATATATATTATATTTAATAAAAAAGAAAAATATAAGCACTAACTCTATTTAATTAATTAATGAAAAGATTAATTATATCTTAGTAAATCAATGCTTAATTAATTATTTATTTGTGAAAAAGTTTACAAATTATATAGTGGTTAATTGCCTGCAAAAAGTAAAGAACATGAACGTCGCAATCGTGCATGTCAATCACGCCTCTAAAATACTGAGTCACAGGCATGACTAACTACCTACATATATACATTAATTATATAATAATATATTAATCAATAATAATTATAATTGGATTAGATTAATAGTTAATAGTTAATGATTAATAATTAATTTATAAATAAATTATAATTTAATAAATCATTTAATTTATGATATTCTAATTACCTTTATTAATCAAGTATCACATTTTTATAAATAAATAATTTAATTATTTTTAAATAATTGATAATATTTTAATTGAAAATTAATAATATATTAATCAATATTAATTATGACTTAATTAGATTAATAGTTAAAGAATAATAAATAATTTATAAATAAAGTATAATTTAATAAATCATTTAATTAATTATATTTTTATTACCATTGTTAATCAAGTATCACATTTTCATAAATAAATAAATAAATTATTTTAACTAGTTGATAATATTTTAATTACAAAAATTTATATTTTAATTTACTTTATAATCAAATTAAATAAAGATATTTTAAGAATACGTAATTAAGAAAGAGAGAAATATTTCAGATGTATTAATAATAACATAAGTAATAATTACATGTTAATAATCAATAATTAATCAATTAATAAATAAGATTCCAATAAATCAATTATTTAATTACATGTTGATTATTATTAATTATATTTTAGTTAATTTTGTTTAATTAAGGTATTAAAAATAGATCTTTACACAGGCACGACACTTAAGTCACTCCTGTGACTCCTATAATAATAAATTTTCATTTTATCCTAAGTAACTAATTAATTATTTATTTTGTTATTAGTAACTATTAGATTATAATAAATCAATTAATTATATATATTATATTTAATAAAAAAGAAAATATAAGCACTAATTCTATTTAATTAATTAATGAATAGGTTAACTATATTTTAATAAATCAATACTTAAGTAATTATTAATTTATTAAAAAGCTTATAAAATTATATAGGTGTTAATTGCCCGTAAAAAGGAAAGAACATGCACGTCGCAACCGTGCATGGCAGTCACACCACTAAATATTGAGTCATTAGCGTGACTATCTACCTACATATATACATCAATTAATTAATAATATATTAATCATTATTAATTATAACTAAATTAGATTATTAAAAATTTTATAAAATTATATAGGTTTTAATTGCTCGTAAAAAGGAAAGAACATGCATATTGCAACTGTGCATGGCAGTCACGCCTATAAATATTGAGTCATAGGCGCGACTGCTTACCTACTTATATGAATCAATTAATTAATAATATATTAATCAATATTAATTATAACTGAATTAGATTAAAAGTTAATAATTAATAATTAATTTATAAATAAAATATAATTTAATAAATTATTTAATTTATTATATTCTAATTACCATTATTAATCCAGTATCACATTTTTATAAATAATTAAAATAATATTTAGAAATAATTGATAATATTTT
>JANSVB020000056.1:3017277-3037057 GCA_025504935.2 Erythroxylum haughtii
TCTTCTGAGTCCTGAAAAATATTTGCAAATTTTGGGTGAGTTTTGCGAACTCAGTGAGGAACCATCATCGATGGTTCACCCAATTCATGTAACACATTAATCACATAACCATTAGTGCACAGCTATTTTCACAAGGAACAGTCAGAAATACCACATAGTTGTACTCCAGCCGCAAATCACAGTCATTTTACAGTTGCGCATTCAAAAGTATCACATAATTGTATTTAAGCAAATCACAGTCATTCCAGCATATCACAGCACTCAAGCAAATTACAGAGTATTGAGCGAGAGAGTCCAAAGCTTAAAACGCCACACAAGACCCTCTCGTTTACTTCGTCCAACAACACTTACTAGAAGAAACTTTCCAAACGTTTCCTTTCTCGCATAAAATTTTTCCTTCAACTTCCCTCCCCTCTCCTTGCTTCTTTCTCTTGCCTGCAGATTCCCACTGGCCTTACAGGTGCTTCCCTATATCCCAACATCATTCTTCGCTACTACTTTCACATTCTACTTCACATTCTGAGCACTTCTTCTTCTTCTTTTTTTTTTTTTTTGCTGCTAACTGTTCCTATGGTGCTTTGCTTTGTAATTTCAGGTTTCGGCTTGTGGTTTGGAGAATTCTTCAGGTGCCTCCCTTTTTTTGATTTCCCTTTTTCTGATCGTGCTCGGATCTGTTTTCCGGTTTCTGTTTTTTTCCTTTTCTTGTAGTTTCTAAGAATTGTGTCTTAGTTTCTCAGATAACTTCGAAATGCAAACAAAAAAATGAGATTTTTGTAGGATCTTCTTTTTCTAATTTATCGTGTTTTTATCTGGAAGTTGTAAAACTAACGAAGTTGCATGTGATGTTCTTCAATGTGTGAAGGTGAGCCAATTTTCTTCTCTTTTCTCGCATTATCTTGGCAACCAATCAGAATATCAACAGTGCACGCGTTTTAGGTCTCTAGTTGTACGTGGATTGATCTTTTTCTCTCCTTTCCCTTCTTCTTTATTAGTTTCGTGTCAATGACGGCTGTTGACCGTTATTTTGGTCAAAGATATAGCCAGGAACAAATTTCAGTGTTTGCGTATAAAATCCAAATTAAATAGGAACGCGATTTATTGGACAAGTTTGTGTAAACTAACTGTGAGAATTGGAAAGCAGATAAAGTTATGAATTTACTGGATGAGAAAGGACGTAATTGACATTTATGTTTGAGAAGTCAATTTAGGGATCAAATGTTGTTTCTTTCTTTGGTTTAATTTTAAAAAATTGTTTTAATTATTTTTTACTTAAAGTTGAATGATTACCTGCACCAGAAGCTTTGGTGATCTAACATTTGGTCATTTTCCTAATATAGCATACATTTGATTGCTTTCAAGGTCTTCTAGTTCATGAAGTCATCATTTTGATTTCATATAAGCTTTTTATTGATCATATAGTCCCAAGTGGATGTGATACAGCCACCAAAAGTTGAAAGATTAACTACTCCCATTAATTTGAGTTAGTGATGAGCTAGATTGTGCATTGACTTATTATCTATAGATTTTCGTTCAATTATACTTTTGTTGGTCATTATGTCAGTTTTGGACTTTCAAATGGAAAGAACCCTCTGATCCTCAATTGTGCTTTATACATCTGTTTTCCTTTGGATGAGCATGATATGGCTAGTTAAAGTTTTAGGATGGTCATACTCAAGAAATGCTTCTCTTGCTGTGCCTAACTAGCATAAAGTAGTATTGGTTTAGTTGATTATCAGCAGAATCCTTGGTGTAGCTAAGATTAACTACATATACATGCACTATGAATTTTCACTTTAAATTATTTCATTAAATTTATAATTTACCTTTTTGCAGATTGACGGGCTTGATATCTTGACTTGGCTTAACAGTCTTGTGTGAGACATTCATGAGGAATTTCTTCCTTGAAGGAGCAATGAGTTATTCAGCATGTGCCCAGTAACGGTCAGCCCAGTAACGAATGTGTGCATAACTTAATAGTTGACTTAATCAGATATCTAATGAGGAAGGATCGCATCTCAAACCAGCATATGTTCAAATGATAATTCCAAATTTCCACATCTGAGTCTGGTTTATATAGCAAAATTTCGTGCCCTGGATAAATCAAGTATTTCCTCTTTTTCAGAGCCTTCTGTGGGCATGGTTTAGAGAAACTACTCTCGAGAGACTTGTCTTCTGTTCTGTTTTTCAGGAAAGCAAACTGCATCGAAGACACTTCATGTAATCAGCATAATGAAGAAATGGTATGGTGGTGTAGTCGTTGTGTCCTTGTTTATGTTGCTGATCCTGAGGTATTCTCTTATGAAAAATCCTATTGGAGAAAGTTACCTGAGAAACCCTTTTTCCAATGTTAGTAATCCTCTTGAATGGGTACAAAGTACACTTCCGCCTGCTCTTCAAAATCCAGAGAAATCTTCTCAAGTTATTTCCACTGATACCATTGTCTTTGATCTGTTTACTCGGAGGAATATTTCCAATGCAGAGAAAATATCTTTGCAGACATGGTATCTAGTGAAACACTTGGTTGATCATGCCCAGGTCTTACCAAATGGATTAGAAGCCATGAAAGAAGCTGGAAATGCATGGAATAACCTTATGGCTTCAGTTGAAGCAGAAAAGGTTGGTCATGGAAATGAAAGCTCAAATAGAAGAGGAAAAGAGAAGCAATGCCCTCACTTTCTTAACAAAATGAATGCAACTGAACTTGAAAATACAGGTTTTAAGTTGCGGCTTCCTTGTGGCTTAACTCAGGGTTCTTCCATCACAATTATTGGCATTCCAGATGGCCTTCTTGGTAATTTTCGGATTGACTTAACTGGAGAAGCACTTCCAGGAGAGCCTGATCCACCCATTATTTTGCACTACAATGTTAGGCTTCATGGGGATAAGATTACTGAAGATCCAGTAATAGTGCAGAACACCTGGACTATAGCTCATGATTGGGGTGAAGAAGAGCGCTGTCCACCTCCTGATCCTGCAAAAAATAAGAAAGGTACAAAATTCAGATGACCTTTTGATGTAGTGCAATATAGATCTTATGATACGCCCTTGGATTTAACATTGATGGCACAGTGTGTCTCAAATGAAAATCATGATCAATTTTCATGGATAAATTTGTGTAATGTTACACATTTTTGTAAGCTTTTCTATAAATTTGTGTAATGTTACACATTTTTGTAAGCTTTTCTTTTGTTAGAGTTTGGGACCTTTTAGACTAACTCTGTTATCTAGTTTATCAAAGTTTGTAAGGAACCTTCTTTCTACACTTGACCTTCAAAACTCTTCAGGGGCAATCGATGATAATACCTTGCTATTTGACATTTGCAATGCATATTGTGAAGGTCATTATTCATGATGATTAGAAGCTTTGAATGACCTTTCATTTTATTTATGTATTCAGCCTGTAGTTTTAATTGAGTTCTTAGTTCTGCAAATTGGCAATCTTATGTCAGTGGACGAGTTGGAACAGTGCAACAAGAATGTGGGCAGAAATGACACTCAGATGGCTGGCAAGCATTCTGAAGGTTCAAGGAGGTCTACGATGGTTCAGGAAGGATATAAAACCAGAAGATACTTTCCTTTTATGCAAGGCCATTTATTTGTTGCAACACTTAGAGTTGGTTTGGAGGGAATCCAGATGACAGTTGATGGAAAGCACATAACATCTTTTGCACACCGTGAAGTACTTTCTTCACTTGCGTTGCAGGAAATTGTGGATCAACTTTTTTGTATCCTTGAATTTAATTGCTTTCTTATATGTGCAGACTTTGGAACCTTGGCTGGTTAGTGAAGTTAGGATATCTGGAGACCTGAAGCTGATATCAACTGTTGCTAGTGGTCTTCCAACATCAGAGGATTCAGAGCATGCAGTTGACTTAGAAGCACTGAAAGCATCTCCTCTCTCTCCAAACAGTTCACTTGATCTCTTTATTGGTGTTTTCTCTACAGCAAACAACTTCAAACGTAGAATGGCTGTTCGAAGAACATGGATGCAGTATGCCGAAGTGCGGTCAGGGGCAGTTGCTGTTCGCTTCTTTGTTGGTTTGGTGAGCTTAACATGCAAATGCTATATGAATTTTAGTTTGGAAAAGACAAAAAGATTTAAACGAAGTGGATTTCTCTTGTTTGATAGTGTGATGTGGGTGAAATCACGATTGAATTGGTTTTCGAATCGAATGCATATATTTATGGCTATAGATTGAAATTTCCAGCCCATGTTTGGTTGCGTCAATTCTGAATTCTATATATCTGGCAAATTATAGTTAGTGACTGTTAATAACTGATTACATGTAACTAAAGTCTAAGGTCCCACATTGAAGAATAAAGACCCTTCATTTGTGTCCTCTTATTTCAGGTTATTTACACTGTCTAGTTCTATTGCAGCACAAGAATCAATTAGTTAACGAGGAATTATGGAATGAAGCAAGGACATATGGGGACATACAGCTAATGCCTTTTGTTGATTACTACAATCTCATCACTTGGAAAACCTTAGCCATCTGCATATTTGGGGTAAAATGTTGTTTCTTCTTTAAGATATAGATGGTTGGACCTTCACCTACTGACCTCATTTCTTGAGCAGACAGAAGTTGCATCGGCAAAATATGTTATGAAGACTGATGATGATGCATTTGTTCGTGTTGATGAAGTGGTATCTTCTTTGAAGAGGATCAAAGTCAATCATGGCTTGCTTTATGGACTCATCAATTCTGATTCCCGACCTCATCGAAATCCTGATAGCAAGTGGTATATTAGCAATGAGGTAATGCTTTTCAGTTTACACCATCTGATTCAACTGTCACATACAATTTACCAATTTCTTGGAATTAAAATGATGTTTCCAACTTGAGGCAATCATACTAGAACACTGTGCTTATCCTAAGCCATCAAAGAAGGCAAAGATAATTGACACTAGAGTCGGCAACAATATGTGCTCAGAAACATGACTCACATGTAAACACATCTAACTTGCAATTAACTTGATTGAAAATGTAACTAAAATATTGCAAGGGCTGCAAAATTCTGCTTGGTTTATTTCAGTTGCAAGTTTAGATGTGCAGAAAGTGACCTCCTTCCGAGATCAGCCTTGATTATTCCCTCTCCTTTGGGCAGTCTCTTTATCTCTTCTCCTTTGGCTGTGTTGAAAATAGGAATGGCCTGAATCGAAATATCCCCCATGGGCACATGGTCCTGGTTATGTGGTGTCCCGCGACATAGCTCAGACAGTTTACAAGAAACACAAAGGAGGGATCTTGAAGGTAATTTTCCACGAAGAACAATTATTAAAATGGATATTTATTCACAATGTGAATCTGTAAAAGCATGCACTCAACTCTGCATTTCTCAACTTGAAAGCCCATGAACTCTGTATATGGCAGATGTTTAAGCTGGAAGACGTAGCAATGGGCATTTGGATTGCAGACATGCAGAAGGAGGGCTTAAAAGTTAGATATGAGAAGGACGGGAGAATCCATAATGAAGGATGCAAGGATGGATACATGATTGCACACTATCAAAGCCCGAGGGAGATGCTTTGTCTCTGGCAGAAAATTCAAGAAGGAGCTGGAGCTAAATGCTGTGGTGATTAATAGACTTAAGTTAATCGAATAGATTCTTGAGGTTCTTGAACCTATCTCCTTTATCCAAACAATGTGAGATTTTCAACACTCGGAGATGGTAATCATTTTTTGATAGGAGTAGGTGTTACCGTCATTTGAATGCAACTTCACGGATGTGATCAACTGCTGTGATACTAGGTAAAGAGATGGCTATAGTTCGGTGTACAGTTATCTATTAATAGTTTATACATGCTATCTTGTACGTGGCTTAGCTGTATACTGTACATGTAATTCTTTCTACTTTTTAATGTATTTTGCCTTTTCAATCAATATCCGTGGTTTCTTTTCTGGGGGCGGCAATGAACTTCGATCAAAATTATGTACATGTTGAGGTCCAATATAATCCAACGGTAAGATGAGCAGTGGAATAACTGATGTAACCACTTTTTGGAAGTTAACGAATTGTCTTCTTTCTCCCTCAATATAATTGACAGTTTCAAACTACATGAAACTGTCACTGGTTGCAGTCTTTTAGTTCTAGAGGATGATGTGGAGTGGTAACAAATCCTAGAGGATTGTGTTCTTTACGAATATGTATTTACTGGTTGTCTTGCTACTAACATCAACCAGGCTTACCCCTCTTTCTCCATGGCACCAGCAGTCTACAGCGATGCCCCCATGCCGCCATTTTCTCACGCCAAACTGCCGACACAAAATCCACCAAATTTTAGCCATCAATCAAAACATAGAACAATTTCTAAGCTGCAGAAGCATCCATATGGGTTTCTAGAACCCTTGATACTAAAAACGCAGAAAACATTTAATATACTACATTTTAAATATGTTGCAATTGTATAGAAACAAGAATATTTCGTGTTTGTTTGATGGCATGTCATATAAGAAATGATTGGTTGGAATCAAATCTAATTTAATTACAAAGGCTTAAGGCTTAAAGCTCGGGCTTATTGGATTTCTAAATATGTTCAAATATGATTTTTTCATATTTCAAAATTAGGGTGGCCATATTAGCAATCAAATCATATTTGATTAGGTAGCATAAGGATTCATGGACATTCTTATAAATTTTTAAGTTGAATCTAATTCAATATTAGGTTAGGGTTTCTAGAGTGTGTAACTTTTAATTTTCAATTATGTAATTATCAAACAATTTTAATCTCATTGCAGAAATAAAGCTAACTCTAATACCACTATTGACAAATTGACGCAAAATTTTATTTTCTACATAGCAAAATAAGTACAATTTTTTTTCATTTGATTTTTCAAAAGTCAAGATTACTTTAAATTTTATCATATGATTAACACGTATAATATAATAAAGCATGAATTATAATAATTTATATTCTAAAGTTTAATACTTTTCTTGTCATTTTCTTTGATCTGTTTGTAAAATTGCTTCATTTCAATCATCGTAGTTGCATACATGTTTCATCTCTAATATTATCCACAGAATAAATTGAGAGAACTTTACAAATGTTATAAAGAAGATTATACAAGAAGTGTTAGCTCTTTTGGAGCATAAATTTATTTATAATATGATTTTGGATATTTTGGTAATTTAATTAAAAAATTAATTTCAATTAAACTCAAGTTATAATTACTATTAACTTTAATTAAATACCAATTATGACAAAATAACGTTCAATATCTTATATTAATCCTTATTTATTAAAATTCTCATTTAATCATAAAGTTTATCAAACTTTACAAGCAAGTGCAACTACATTTTTTCTCTTCAACTTGTCGTTGTATGTAACTGATTAGTTTTCTAAATTTATGACCCTAAATTATTTTTAGGATTAGATAAATTAAACTTCTTTAATTTATGTTTAATTTTTTAATTAAATTATTTATATTCATATATCAAACTTGGTATTTAGTTACGAATTATGACTACCTAAATATTTAAGAATATTAAAATAGTTTTGACTAACTTTTCTATATATGATTTTTTTTGTATAATTGAACTATTTTCGTCATACAATGTTCTAATTATATATAGAGCATGAAATTAATATTTGCTTTATTTGTGTCCAACTATGTTAGTTTTCTACCATAGTAATTGATTCAATTAATGATATATGAAAACTATCTTTAAAAGGTCATTTTACCTTAGCCAAAAATTTCTCAAATCAATACTACTCGAAAATAGTAGAACATTATCTTAAGTCACTTTAGGCTTATAATTACTATTAACTTTAATTAAATACCAATTATGACGAAATAACGTTCAATATCTCATATTAATCCTTATTTATTAAAATTCTCATTTAATCATAAAGTTTCTCAAACTTTATAAGCAAGTGCAACTACATTTTTTCTCTTCAACTTGTTCGTTGTATGTAACCGATTAGTTTTCTAAATTTATAACCCTAAATTATTTTTAGGATTAGATAAATTAAACTCATTTAATTTATGTTTAGTTTTTTAATGAAATTATTTATATTCATATATCAAAATTGATATTTAGGAACGCATTATGGCTACCTAAATATTTAAGAATATTAAAATAGTTTTGACTAACTTTTCTATATATGATTTTTTTTTGGTATAATTGAATCATTTTCATCATACAATGTTCTAATTATATATTGAGCATGAAATTAATGTTTGCTTTATTTGTGTCCAACTATGTTAGTTTTCTACCATAGTAATTGATCCAATTAATGATATATAAAAACTATCTTTAAAAGGTCATTTTACCTTAGCTAATAATTTTTCAAATCAATACTACTCGAAAATAGTAGAACATTATCTTAAGTCACTTTAGGGTGATGAATTAGATATTGACCACTAAACTATCTTAGTATAATCATGCTATATCCAACGATTACTGATTAAGTTATCTTTGACTAATAGATAAAATTATCATATTAAGAATTTTCATCAAAACATATAAATAATATCCTAAATAGATTTCTCATATTAAGCCAATTTAGTAAACTTGTTCTTTAACAATCACTTGTACATTTGTTTAAATATTTATATCCTAAATAAAATTTTCATATAAAGCCAATTTAGTAAACTTGTTCTTTAACAATCGCTTATACATTTGTACAAGTATTTATATGCTTTAGTCCAGGAAATCAATTACTTCCTTTATAAGAAAGAAATATAATATATTATAGTATTTTTACACTCTATTAATGTATAATCTTAATATAGCAATGACCAAGAACAATTTAGAGATAATATATAAATACAATATAAATTTCATAATCATGATCTTATCATAATTCAATTTACAATATACATTTATCTTATGGATGCTATCATATACATTTAAATATGAAAAAGGTAGAGGATGTATTTAAACAATTATATTATTAAACTACTACTAATTAGTTGACTATAAGACATAAACCAATAGTTTGTATGAGGTATTAAGTTTGCCATAAATAAGACAGTTTATGGTTAATCTATTACTGCCAATGACCAAGTCTGCCGACCATTTAGAGTGTTCCCATAGTTACGTGAAACTTAATACTTTATCATAATAAATCTTCCAAGTTTGTTTTAAAAGTAAGACTGAATATAAAAAATTCAATATTTAAAAAGTTCAAATAATATTAAAATATTATAAAATTGATTAAAGATTGAATAAAATAAAAAATAAAATATAATTTAAAAAAATTCTTCAAAAAATTTAAAATTTAATTAAAAAAGAGCTGTTAATTAAAAACTTCAGATAGGCCTACAAAATCATAATCTAGCTTACGCTGTCCGAGTAAAATGCATTTACATGAAGAAGAAAGCTTTCCAAAGATTTTCACATTAGCGATAGAAAATCATGTAGATTTCCTGCGGAAAGATCTGTCTGGCAAGAATCCATGGTGAGAAATGGGAATTTCAAAAGCTTTGATTCTTTCCCCTCGAGCAAAACCATTGCGGTCATAAAATACTTCATCGATGTTAAGCTCAATACAAGCCTTAACAAGCTCTTCACCAACACGCTCAGCAGCTTCCTGTGAAAGCAAGAAATGCCAATTGAGATACAGATTTCGAAGCAGGTCACCCAAAATGAATAGAACAAAGTATCCGTTAAGTTATAGCTCAACAAGCCCCCATTGACACCGTGACCAAAAGAATAGACTTGATAAACAACTTACGGCGATGCTGCAAGGCTGATCACCATGGATGGATTTTTGCAGAGTGCTTCCATAGAATAAACACTTCTTATTTTGGTCATCTACCACCATAGCGTATAACTGCTTAGTTGAACAGAAAACTGACAACCTCGGCTTTGTAGGAGTGCCGTTAAACTGGGGCAATCATTTGAGCATCACTTTTGAAAATCAACCAGTAAGCAAACAAACAGTCAAAATAGTAATTTCAAGAATTATGAACCGACCCCTTAAAAGAGAAATCAACTAAATGAATGAAATTAATTTGAATGGCACAGTGACATCATCCAGTCATTCAATCATGAGTGCGATCAAAAGCCAACTGACCAGTGTCAGTTCAGTTTCTTGGTAGGATCAATGACGATTTTAATAAATTTATTTCCTGTTCGTATCTAGTATTTTCCAAGTACACCTAAAACAAAAACCAACATCAAGCTCTTTATCAAGTGGAATGTCTATAATTGGTCTATAATTGGCTGATCAGAAAGAATCAGTATATTTCTACCACTCTCCAGGCGATACCACTTTCTTTATAAATGGAAAGGATAGCCACAAGTTGAGCACAGTTATCCTTAATTACAGAAAAACAGGTTGTCTGTTTTCAGGAATAAGACCCACGAAATTTCCACGTACAAACAAATGGCAAATTCTTCTGAAATTAATGATTAAGCGTACCTTCTTCAGCCTTCTTCTATTTAAAGTTTTTGCACTTTCCTTTCGAGTAATGTTCTTCGATTTTGCCACTATTGTAGTAATACGCAAATCTGCAATGGAATTGAGGGATTTACATACTTTAACAACAATATGTTGGATCAACATACGCAATAACAATAACTTTTGAACTTCAAGCATAAGCCCAGAAAAATCGAACAAATTCTTTCTTTCTTCACATAAATTGAAGCAAGCTGTTGAATTTGAAACACTTACTCAAAGTTCGAATGGGATTGAAGCCGTAAGGTTTTGGTAGGGTCCCGAAGATATCAGAGTTCTTGAAATGGAGTGAAGGTACACCCCTAAAATCCAAAGTCTCGAGCTTTTGAAACATTGTAATGCCCAAAACACTGCTCAACAACTGTCCTAACAAGTAAAACTCATGAGAAAGGCAACAACTTTTCTCGTTCAAGAGTTTTATCAAACAGTTTGCAAACATACCTGCATGGGTGTTTTGGTAAAAGATAGCTGGTCGTTGCTTTATCTGGTAACTAAAGGTTTTTTTTTTTGGAGAAATCTAGTAACCCAAATTTGCAAATACCTACCAGACCTTGTATCGATTTTGGACCTATACGGCACAGTATCAGCATTAACCAATACCGGATACTTTAAATTACAAAATAATGTCTCAATTTTATATAATTAAAATTTAGTCCCCATTTACAAAATTTATCTTTTAGAAGATATAACTTTTATAAAGTTCTCTTAGGCACCTTAAAGTTAACAATTTGAGTAATTGACGACAAAAATATATAATCTACTAAATAATTATTTACTTCCAACCCTTGTCTCAAAGAATTATAGTAACAAAAATTTGGTGTAACAGCTATATCGTTCCTATTTATCAAACCAACACTGATTAAGAAAGTGAGTCATTCTTTTCACATATTACTCACCTAGATAAATATCATTCATCTAAAATGGAAACCAAAATAAACACATTCCATCACCAAAACCAAAAACTAGTCAGTTTGGTTCGTACCTAATGCATGGATACCAATGAAAACTCCACAACCCATTAATAGACACAAAACAAGCATATTATTGCCTAAACAGTAAAATTGAATGTACAAGCACAGGTGATATAAGAAGCCTCCAAAAAGAAATCCTTATTCGCTCACAAACAAAGTGTAGCATGGTCAAGTATCTGATGGGACTTTGCTTCTTACAAAGCCTCTTTATGTAAACTCTCTAAAAAGGAAGTCTGACCATCCTTCACTATATATGCCCACACTTTAATTCCTTGAGATAAAATTTGACCAAGATCTATATATAGAGAAGTATATGGTTCCCTACAAACTAGAACCAATGTGCTGGCCATAATTTGTTTGAACACAGCCCACACAGAATACATAAAAGAAGAAACCATACTCAACGCAAATGCTGCTTTTATTTGAATTGGATCATGAGCTGAATGCAAGGATCTAATATGTACCAACCTATACCATATGTATAGAATTTCAAGTTTTTGAGCAGATGCAGTCATTACATAGGTCATCTCGCCAGTTAAAAACACATCAAGGCTCACAGACAGATGTAGTATATTTGACAACGATAGGAAATTAGCACAGCACAGCCAAAGTTCCACCACTTTATGATTCATCATTATCTATTCCAAATCAGACAGCTTAGAAGAAATTGAAAACCATCAATTGACCTAAATATGAAATTCACAATAACTTACATTAACTAGCTTCTAGCACCCGAAATATCAAAACAAGACTCGATTAACAGAAAAAATATTCGGAGAAACAAACCCGCAACAAGGGCAATCCAAGTTATAGTAAAATTGACGGTACAAGCACCAGCACACAAGCACAGCACAGCAGCACGCAAACTAACAAAGAATCATCAATACAAATCAACGTTTACAAACATACTTGTATTCCCCAACTCCATACAACACATGCAGCTCGAAAACAAACGGACCAAAAGCAAAACCAGAGTAAGAAGGAAAATTTCCATCAAATCAAAACAACCAACAAGATCACCGAACAGAGTAGAGTTAGGGAGAAAGTAGACGTGTAGACAAAAATGTAATATAAACAAAACTCTGGACAATAATACCTAAACCAGATAACCAGTAGCTTACACTCAATGAAGCTTCGATGACTACGTGGCAGTGACGGGCTGACGGTAGCGAGTAAGGGGTGACAACTTCGACAAAGGGTGAGACGTGAGTGGAGAGTGCATTCGGGGGTGAGCTTAGGGATTTAGAGAGAATGGAGGGCTGAAAGGGGAAGATAATTTTTGCTTGTTCCTTCTCTATTTGGGCCTTGAGAATTTCTCGATTCTTATTCTCGACTGCTATTATCTGGTATTTACTATACGGTACGCTTTGAAACCGGGAGAAGATATTATGTTAAATTTTACCGTGTTTTATTGTATTATGTGAATTTTAGCAATTTATTTTTACGAGATTCGTATTTATTTATGCTTAACTTACACGAAATTTATATAAATAAATAATTAAAATTTATATAAATAAATAATTAAAATTTATTAAATACAATAAGACACTATAAAATTGAATAAAAAATCTAAACTCTCGAAACGGCGGTCGATGCCATCCAATTTACAACGGACAAAACAAGTACCTTACAAGACTGACGAAGAAAAAAGATATCAAATCCTTTATTACAATTACTTCGTTCTAATCATGTTTTCGCTATCAATTATTTTGTTCTAATCACGTTCAATTAAAGATGTCCACATTGGCAACTCCGGCTTCAAAACAACTTTGGACTTAACCCATTCATAAGATTCCTTCACCAATTCTTTGTCCCATCCAATCCAACACTGGTCACAACTCACTAGTTCTTTTATAAAATCCACCATTTATGGTTGATGATCCTCCAGTACTCGTCCTCAATGGCTCGTAACCCTATCCTTATAGACAAAGTTTTGAGCTACAAAAGAAAATTCGTTGGTGTGGATTAGCGGGTAACTATTAAGATCCCAAACTTTAAAAAGTGGAATTATACAAGCATTAATAAGCCTTGTCCGATGTTTAGCTCGTTGATTAATACAAAGATGATATGTTGACGAGAGAATAACGAAAAGACTTACGAGTGAGCCAGAAAAATTGAAAATATAGACAAAATATCAAGAACATTCGAGAGTTTAGCATGTATTGGTGTACATTGATAGAAATCTTCAACGATCGACGAGATTCAGATGCAAGACTAAAGAGGATTGATGCAACTAAGTCGTGCCAAGTTCAAAGGGATGCAAAAGGCACTTTACTTTGATAAAGAAGTTTGAAGGTATGAAAATATATAAGATTTATTATATATGGTTTAAATTGTTGCTAACTTAGTTATAGAGTAACATTACTTCACCATGAGTGTGCTTGGAAGGACCATACATAAATATGGATTACGATTGCTAACTAAAGCCTCGTTAATAGTGACAGAATCAGAAATTTAAAATATGAGGGTCAAAATATTTAATTTTTAAAATTTTTGAAGGGCTCATTACATCATTGGGCTCCAAATAATTCCAACCTTGTGTATATATGTGTGTGATATTTAATTTTTTTAAAATTTGAAGGGCCCAGTGTATAGCTAAGCCTTAGCTACCTCCGTTTATGCTCGTTAAGGCACTTAAGGGTGATATAATGAAACATGGCAAGAGCATACAGTAGTAGTAGACTAAAGAAATTGGAGCACTATCTTATAAAGTAGAAACATTTTTTTAAAAAATTATGTATAAAAGTGGTTTAGTAATATGGAGATAGAGTGGGCTTGTTTCAAGACCTTGATATCCATAATCTCATTGGAGTTAGTGACCTAAAGGTTGCAAGTCCCCGTTAACTTTAGTGGAGTTAGAAAGAAAATTGTGGTATAGAAAGAAAATTGTGTTAACTCTTCACTAACTTAGTTGAGTAAGTTGGTAAAAGTGAGTAGGTTATCTTACATGGTCCCTGGTTCTGTCAGATTTTGATGGGACTGGGTGCTGTTGCTAGGATCCATGGGATTGGTCGACTTTGGCACAAAAATACCTGCAAAACAATAAGGCTTACCGGAGGTTGACTGCCGGTAGGCCCCTCCGACGTTCAAGTTAGTCTTTTGTGAGAGTTTTGGTGACTAGTGAATAAAAAATACTAGAGTTCTCGAAAGTCATACCTTTTTCATGATGAGGTAATGAATTTATATAGCTAATACCTACAGGAATTAGGTCAATAATCAAGGGATGGGCCGATCGGCCTATGGGCCATTCTGAGTCTGGGCTTGGGCCTAACACGACCGACCTAACCATAAGCCCCCTTACTCCTCGAGTCTGACCAAAGAGAAGGGTCGAAGGAGTACATAAGGATTGTGCAGCTCGTCTGTGTGACAGCTCGTGATAAGCCCAATCGGTCGGACATCAACGCTTAGTGCATGACAGCTCGTGCCAGGATCGATCGGTTGAATGTCGACGCCTAGCGCATGAAGGCATTTGGTTTAATCATTACTAATCGGCATGTGTCCTCTGACTGGTTTTCAAAATTTAAAACGAGGTGTCTTTTTAACTGTTGCGCAGCTGTCATGGGTGTCCTTTCAGCTGTTGCGCCGCTTGGGGCACTTGATAACCCTAATTCGCACGACTTAGATTTTGCCACGCGTTCGACTCTGATTGATACGCTCATTCAGTATTTTGTTATAAATGCTTGGAATTGACACACTTATTCACTTTCTGCGTGTTCGATTCTCCAATATTTGCTTCCTCTCTTCTTCATCTCCTTGTTCATACTCATCGGAATTTCCTTTTTCACCGTCATCCAAATCCCCCATTCCAATCACTAAACTAGGTACGTCCTTTCTCTGATCCTTATCCTACAAATTTCTTTTTCGTATTCATGTCGTCGACTAGCCCTAGAGGTGAACTTAGACTTAGGGATGAAGCTAGCTCCCCCTCTCCTGTTTCATCGCCTCCTCGCCAGCCTTCACTACGAGCATCCCTAGGTCATAGTGAAGAAGTAAGTGCGGTTCTGAGGGAGCTCCATCGGGAACTGGCCGCCGAGAGGGCTTTACAAATTGTTGGGCCGCTGGAGATAGCGGCGGAAATGATGGAGGTGCCGGAGGTCGGCGGGAATGAAGAGTCGGAGACAAGGGGAAATGAGGAAATCGGAGCGAGTGCCCGGAAGGATGGACAAATTGTTGAAAAGCCACCGAGCGACCCTTCGACGATGACCGAAAGGGAGCTGACTCGCTCGATCATCAAGAACAACATTCCTTCGTCGTGGGGACCCAGATTGACTACCAAAAACGAACAGATCCATAACACCATGGAGGTTATTTTGTTGTGGCAAAGAGTTTTTTCTCGGTCGATGGTATGAAGCTTCCATACGCCCCGATCATTGATGAGGTATGGCGCGCCTATCAGTTAGGGCCAAGCCAGATTCCCCCAAATGGTTGGAGGTTCATCAACAGTCTGGCTTTGCTATGCCATCATTTCGGATGTCCACCATCTATCGGTGTCCTGCGTCATTTTTTGAGAATGAACCAGAGTTCAAGTGTCGAGGTCGGGATCCCTCGTCTCCAGTATAGGGATGTGAGGTATCATCCTGCTGGAACAGCAGGATCAATTAAAGCGTGGAAGAAGAAGTACTTCTTTGTGAGGCCCCCAGGATCTACCTTTGAATCCCGACCGTGGGGGTATCCCTTGGCCGAGCAATGAAATGATATTGCCGATCTGTCCCTTACTAGGGAGGAATGGGAAGTGATCGATAAAATTAAGGCGCTCGGTCGGTATTCTTTCAATAATCTCGTTCTGGGGCATCGTGGAGGGGCATCAACCGATGCTTTTTTAATTGATCCCCCTCCTCGAATTAGCCAGTTAGAAGAGGACACTGCCCCTCCTGGTTAACTCCTCATGGTTTAACTATTAGCTGTATTCACAAGTACTAGTTTCGATTTCTAACCTGCTTCTATATTTGTGCAGCCATAGCAAGACTCAAGGATTTCGTCGGGTCCTCCAGTCCTCCCAAATCCAAAGGCCAGCGCAAAGGGTCTAGGACTTCCTCGACGGTGGAGGGGCAAAGGAAGGAGACGGAGGTCAGCAAAGACGTCACGGTACCCGACTAGTCTATAACATTGTTGGTCCTTCCGGAGAGTGAGCACCGTCCTGACAAACCTGTATTGTTGCCGGTCCAATTGGCGATTGAGGACCGAGCGATCTCAAAGGAAGAGGAGGAACCACCGCTTAAGAGAAAGAGGACTGCTGGGAATCCCTAAAGATCGTCTTGCTGATCGGACAAGGGTAAGGGGAAAGAGCGAATGCCCCAATTAGATAAGGGCAAGAGGAAAGAGCGAGCCTCAGGCGATGGAAAGTGGATGTCCACGATCAGCCTTGACAAGACTGCATCAATTAGGGACATCAATGTTGCTCTAGATATTGCTCGGAAGGTTGTTCCTCCTGAGGACGAGAAGTTTTTGGATACGCTGAACAACAAGGAGCTGGCGGCTAGTCTCTTCCGTGGTTGTGCCAAGAATCTGACGTTCGTCTCTGCGATGCATCAGCGTATCGATCAGCTCGATGAAATCAACCAAACGATGGACCGGGAGGTTCACGATCTTCTTGAGCAGGTCAACGCTTTGAGAGCTGAGCTTTCAAAGGCGAAGGAGGAGAAAGACGTTTTTCAGGCTCAGCTCTCTTCACTGGAGGAGGAGAAGAGTGTATGGGAGGAAGAGAAGAGCGTTTTGAGAGCTCAACTCGCGTCGGGGGAGGAGGAGAAAAACAGAGTGGTTGCCTCCAGGGATGAGCTGGAAAGCGAGTGCCGAGCGTTGCGGGAGGAAGTGCTCAATGCCAACTCAAAAGCCAAAATGGAGCAAGAGCTCCGTTCGAAGTTCCTCCAAGACTGCCACGAAGCAGTGGTGGATAAAGTAAGGGCTAAGAACCGATTGTTTGAGCTGCAAGGCTCTATCAAAGAGCAAAGGATCGAGGCGATCAAACGGTAGAAGAGGCGGTTTTTGCATGATGAGTGCAAGAATTCGCTTGCGATTTGGCTCTTTCCATTCTGAGGAATTGCCATAGCGTTTGCGTCTCTGACGGGTCGGACGGCCCTTCATTCGAGGACTATGCCGAGCTGATGCTTCCCCCCGAGCTCGGCCTTTCACTTGAGGAGGTGATAGAGATAATTGAGAAGGAAAAAGAGACCTTATCGGATGAGATGCTGGACTTAAGTTCAGATGAGGAAGAGGGTGTCTCTCCGTTGTCTTCTCCTGCCGATCCGGCTCCTGGCACTTCCTCCCCAACCGAAGGGTCAAAATAATTTTTCCCTTTTCAAGGCTCATCTGGTCGAGCTTGTGACTAGAACAATCAATAAAAACTTGTTTTTATCCTTCGTTGCCTTCCTTGTTTGGTGTGTTAAGATAGGGTCTTCTTTTCCAATAGCAGGTAGCGAACAAGTGTGCTCAATACGCGTCGATCGGTTGTGAGGTTTGAGAGAGTCATGGTCGATCGAGGCCAGAGAACCTGGCTGAACGATGTTGAGGTCGATCGATCCAAGATTTTGGCTCTTGGCATCGCCTGGTTCCAAGGTCCGGTCTTGGCAACCTGGCCGAGCGATCCAAGATTTTGGCTCTTGGCATCGCTTGGTTCCAAGATCTTGTCTTGGCAACCTGACCGAGCAATATGGAGGTCGAACTATCCAAGATTTTGGCTCTTGGCATCACCTGGTTCCAAGATCTTGTCTTGGTAACCTGGCCAATCGATGTGGAGATCGAACGATGTAGAGGCCGAACGATGTAGAGGCCGAGCGATCCAATCCAAGATATTGGCTCTTGGCATCGCCTGGTCCAAGATCTTGTCTTGGCAACCTGACCGATCGATGTGGAGGTCGAACGATGTAGAGGCCGAATGATGTAGAGGCCGAGCGATCCAAGATTTTGGCTCTTGGCATCGCCTGGTTCCAAAATCCTGTCTTGGCAACCTGACCGAACGATGTTGAGGCCGAACGATGTAGAGGCTGAGCGATCCAAGATTTTGGCTCTTGGCATCGCCTGGTTCCAAGATCCTGTCTTGGCAACCTGGCCGAGCGATGTTGAGGCCGAGCGATCCATTGGTAGAATTTCTCCTCTTGCCTAATTTAGTGAGATTTCTTGCCAAGAAATTTGAAACCCCTTTATTGATGATGATAAGGGCGTGGGCCGTTAAAAAATCTGACTGACAGGGCCAGAAAAAAGGTACCCACAAGTTGCATGTACAAGAGTATAAACAATAATAAATAAACTAAGAAATAAATGAGCCAAAATAAAGCTTATCTATTGGTAGAATGTTCTCAGGTTTTGATAATTCCAGGGCCTCGGTAGAATCTTGCCGTTCGTATCACGCAGGACGTAAGAGCTGTGTCCGGTTTGTTTGACCACTTGATAGGGTCCTTCCCATGTCTGACCGAGCTTCACAGGGTATTTTTTAGCCTCCTCGGCCTTTCGCAGAACATACCCACCGACCTTTATGTCGCTCGGCCTTACCCTTTTGTTGTAAAACTTAGTTGCTTTTTGTCTAATGACCTCTAAATGAGCGGCTGCCCTATCTCTGTCTTCACTGAGAAGTACCAGTTCTGCCTTGCGGGCTTCATCATTCCTTTCTTCTTCATAACTCGAAATTCGTTGGTTATGCAGTACTACTTCCACTGGGATTAGGGCCTTTGCCCCGAGGTCATTCTGAACGGTGTCTCACCAGTGGCCCCGTTTGGGGTCGTTCTATATGCCCACAACACTTCATCTATTTCTTCCACCCAAGTCTTACGTCCATCTAAGCGCTTCTTGAGGGCACTCATTATCTTTTTGTTAGTATTTTTCGCAAGACCGTTACTTTGAGGATGAGCCACTGAAGTCAACTGGAGTCTTATCTTCAGTCGTTCACAGAAATATTTGAACTTGTTGTT
Source organism: Erythroxylum haughtii (assembly GCA_025504935.2). Taxonomy (NCBI): domain Eukaryota; kingdom Viridiplantae; phylum Streptophyta; class Magnoliopsida; order Malpighiales; family Erythroxylaceae; genus Erythroxylum; species Erythroxylum haughtii. Next base: position 3,036,558 of record JANSVB020000056.1, read on the forward strand.
ATCAAACTGCTGACCATTGTCTGTAACCAAAACCATAGGCATCCCAAAACGGCTCAGTATATTTTTGCGTATGAAGTTTTCAATTTTCTGCTCAGTGATGGTGGCGACCGCTTCTGCTTCTACCCATTTAGTGAAGTATTTGACTGCCACTATCAAAAACTTCTAATGCCCCAGACCAAGAGGAAAAGGACCTAGAATGTCCATTCCCCATTGAGCAAAGGGAATGGGATGGCTCACCATTTTCAACTGCTCGGTCGACTGGTGAGATAAATTGTTATTTTTCTGACAGGCCTCACATTGGTTAACTTTCTCTTGACAATCGTTCTTCATCGTCGGCCAATAATACCCCTGTCTAATCAATCTGTAAGCCAACATTCTGCCTCCTAAATGATTTCCGCACATTCCTTCGTGAACTTCAGCCATTGCTCGTTCTGCCTCTTTTTCATTCAGGCAACGTAGTAGCGTCCAGTTAACTTTGGAGGAAGCCATCACTGCTGGAC
>JANSVB020000056.1:3085311-3095428 GCA_025504935.2 Erythroxylum haughtii
CAAGGAATCACGTTTGAGATGTGATTATGATCTTATGTTCGATGATGTTTTGCAAGGCAAGGTTGGGTTCCGGAAACAGGATCTAACATAATGAGTTGCACATAAAGAATGGTTGAAGGGAGAAAAAGGTAATTAAATGAAGTTAAACTTGATCATAAAAGTTTGAGAAATTTTAAAGGTTAAATGTAATGTATTTAATAAATAAGGAACTAAATGGGATATTGAATTTAATTAGAATTAATTGTAAATCTAGTTTAAAATTAATTAAAATTAGAATTTTATTTCCATTAAATTACCACAAGGTTCAAACCTATTATAAAATACATGTAGGATCTATAGGTGGTAGTACTTCTGACTTACCCCTCTTTGTACCACTTACAGAGTTTTTTTAACTTATTCATGTAAATATTATTACAGGTAGACTTTTAAATGATTTTAACTTTTGAAAATTTAAACAAAAAAGTTTATTTTTATTCCACAATGAGTGAAGCCAAATCTAAACCTAATTTTCTAATAATAGTGTCATAATCATCTTTAATTATGTAATTTACTTATTTGATTATTACTGATATTAAATTTTAGAATTGATTTTAGAATTATTACCAAAACCAATTACAATAAGATTAAGATCTAAAAAATCACTCATTTTCAAAAACTCAATAATACCAAATTGCATACAATCTAAAAAAAGAAAAAGGGTCAAATTAGACTCAAATATTTTTACCAAAATTTAATTTAAACCTAATGTTTTAACTTGTTCAAGAAATTTCCAAAATTTCCTAAACGTTTAAAAACAACCTTAACTTAACATTTTTATTAATTCTTTACTATAAAAAATACAATTAGTATATTTTATTAATTTTATGTGATCTCGTTACTATAGTGAAAGTCATACTTATGAAGTGAAGCCATTATCGGTCATTTCTACCTTTATGGTTATGTTTAAATCATACACACACACACATACACACACACACACACACACACACATACATACACATACACATACACATACACATACATATACTTACACACCATCCTCTCAGCTCTCTTCATCCCCTTTTTTACATATAAACAAACAGTTTTTTGTTCTTTGAAGCTAATCCAACAAATATGGATGCAAATGATGTGCCATGTTGTAAACCCATGTTTGGACATACCTAGTCATTTATTTAGTTTTAGTTTCCTTTGTTGGTCATTTTGATCAAGTCTGGTGAGCCCCAACAGTGAAAGAACTTGGAGAATATTATTCCCATTGTTAAGAATCATCATTTTCTCTTGTGCACACTTCTTGTCATTAATGCCTTAGCTATAGAGGTACAACAAATTCTCTTATTTTTCTGACACAAACCCTTTTAAGGTTACATCATAGAGATCAAAGTTTTATGGTGAATCATGTGTTGAGGTTCTTCTAGTCTTCCATGACGCTCTTTTTCCATCTTGGGGAACTATAATCATATCAGACACCCTCATTCTTGCCTTTAGTGAGGAATAATATATGTCAAATGCTTCAAGTTACTTTAAATTTCAGCAATAATATGTTTCTGATAGACTATAAAAGCAATAAATCTTTCTTTGTAGATTATTGTTGAGATTTTTCTCTATAATTGTTGGGAATGTAAAACTTAAATATATTCTTAAACTCTAAATTATAGTTGTAGAATTAATTATTAAGATTTCTTTCCTTATTGTACATTATAACTAGTACGCTTCCAAGAAAGCAATAATGAACAAAACTATTTTTCCTTCTTTTTCTTCTGATCTTTCAAGTTAGTATAAGAGCATACAAAATCTTTTAAAGATGAGCGAAAAATATTTCCTAAATCAAATTATGATGTTTGGTCACAACTGATGGAGATGCATATTGCTAAAAGGTGGAAACTCTCTTATATCTATAGAAAACAAAGCCACTTATAGAATTTGAAGATGTGTATGAGAAGTTGTATGATGAAAATTAAAAAGTTAAAAGATGGTTGTTGATGTCTATGAGTTTAGAGATTATGAAGCGATACTTACAATTACCCATAGTCTATGAAATCTGGAGCGCACTACCAAAAGCCTTCTATAATGGAAGTGATGAATTATAGTTTTTTTCCCCGAATCAAAAGGTGTTCACATAAAAACAAAATGGAAGACCTCTCATTGAATATTATGGAGAGTTAACTGAAGTCTTCCATGAATTAGATCACTAAAATAAATTTGACATAAAGCATCCTAAAGATGTTGAAGCATACCGAAAGTCGGTTGAATGAATGAGGGTGCATATATTCCTAACAAGTTTAGATGATATTTTTGAACAAGTTCGTGGAGAGATCCTAAGGAAGGAATCAATTTTAACTCTAGAAGAATGTTATGCATTGATTTGGTGAGAGGCAATATGTTGCGAAATGTTGAAAGGAGAATTTGAAAACATTAAAGATGTTGCTATGATGGTTGGATACAAATCAAATGCAACCATTGGTAGTGAAAAGTCTACATATAAATGCACTCATTGCAACCAAATTGGACATTCTAGAGATTGCTTCCATGAACTTATAGGATATCCAGATTGGTGGGACCATAATCGATCACCCCAAAAGAATTATTTCAAAAAAACTCCAACTATTGTTATTATCGAGAACAAAATCAATGATAATAATGATGTTGAGAAGAATTCTACATTATTAGCAACTGTAAATAATGGTGATAAAACTTTTAATATTTTTATATATGTTTCTAATAGTAAATGGATAATTGATTCAGGTGCTACAAATCATATTACCTTTGATTCTAGACAGGTTATGAACTCACAAAGTCGTCACAAAAATTTGTTACTACTGCCAATGGTGATAAAGCTTCAATTATTAGGGAAGGGTCTTTAATTCTCACTAATACTCTAAATTTGGTTTCTTCTTTGGTTATTCCATCCTTAGATTATAACCTCTTGTTTTTTTCTAAAATAATAATAGCCTTATCTTGCATTATAATCTTTTGGCCTAAGTTTGAATCTTTAAGGACATCTAAACAAAGCAGATGATTGGTTGGGGTATTAGGAGAGGAAAGTATTATGTAGACCTAACGTTAAGGAGTTTAGACAATTGGCATCATTTTTTTTTGTGGATGACTCAAGGGTAGAGAAAAATAAAACTAAACTCTGACTATGGCAACGACATTTGGAGCATACATCTTTTGGGTATCTTAAAAATTTATTTCCTAAATTTTTTGAAAATTTTGATGTCTCTAGGTTCCGTTGTGATGTTTATGAACTTGCAAATTTTCATTGAAATTCATATATATCATTGCTAAATAAGAATCCCTTGACCTTTATGGTTATTCACTCTGATGTATGGGGTCTATCCAAAATTATAACTTTAGGTGGGTCTCGTTGGTTTGTTACTTTTATTGATGATTACACAAGGATGACTTGGTTATGGATAATGAAATCAAAAAGTGAAGTGAATTTATTATTCCATAATTTTCATAAGATCATTCAAACTTAGTATAATGCATAGGTTTGAGTTTTTCCTAGTGATAATGGTGGAGAATATCAAAGATTTGAATTGAAACATTATTTGGAAGCACAAGGTATTATGAATCAAACTACTTATGTGGATACACCCTAATAAAATGGGGTAGCCAAGAGGAAAATTTAGCATTCTTTAGAAGTTGGTTGTGCCTTATTAATTCAAGCTCATATGCCATTGACTTATTAAAGAGAAATTCTTTCTTCTGTTGTATATTTGATTAATCAAACTCCTTCCACTTTATTGAATTTCAACCATTAAAAGTCCTCACTAATGTTGTAGTTTCTCCACCAATACCAAATTTTCCACCTCATGTTTTTAGATATGTAGCATTTGTCCATATCTATAAACATCATCACAACAAGCTAGCTCCACCAGTCCTACGGTATATTTTTCTTTGATATGCAACAAACAAAAATGGGTATCAGTTTTATCATCCTCCAATTAAATGTATGTTCTCCATAATAAATGTAGTCTTTTATGAAGATACAATGTGTTTCTTTAAGTCTAAACTTCAAGGGGAGTAGTAGAAGGAAATTTAGACTCTTGATTATGAACTTCAGAGGGAGTGCAAAGGTGACTATCATTTTTTAGATGGTAATGACGTTAGTGATGGTGTTAATAATTAGTTGGAATATGAAGAGGAGGAAGAAGAGGTTATTAAACTGAAGGATATTGAGAAAGAAAGGACTATTAGAGAAGAGGATGTTGGTCCATTAAGTGTAAAAGTTGATACTCTCATTAATAAACCACTCCAATTGTTTAATGAGGATGTTCCTATTCCTAACTCTAAGCTACCCAAAAAACAACTACTAGAGCGTCTTACTAGAGGTATTCCTAAGCCTATATATGAACTTGAAATTTCAAGTAGATTTAAATACCATATAAGTCATTATGTGACAAATAATAATTTTTTATAATCAAATAAGTCATTTGTAAATCAATTATCTATTTTATCTATCTTTAGTAGTGTGTAAGAAGCTTTAGAAGTTCAAGACGGAGAGCTACAATGAATGAGGAAGTGAACTCTTCACAAAAATATATAACTTGGAAGATTGTTGAATGCCTACCAAGACAGAAGCTAGTTGGATGTCAATGGGTTTACACTATAAAGCATAATGTAGATGGCATAGTTGAAAGGTTTAAAGCAAGATTGGTGGCAAAGGGGTATACCCAAACCTATGGGATTGATTACATAGAGACATTTGCTCCCATACCTAAAATTAATATTTTTATAGTATTATTGCCCCTAGTTGCAAACTTATATTGAACTTTTTCAACAATTTGATATAATGAATGCTTTTTTATATGGTGACTTGTTTAAAGAAATCTATATGGAACTTCCACCAGTTTGTATGGTAGCAGAATGACAGAGTAAAAAGGTTTGTAGATTGAAGAAATCATTTTAGCGGTTGAAGCAGTCTCTAAGAGCATGGTTTGGAAGGTTCACAAGGTTTATAATAACTTTTGGATATCATCAAAACAATTCTGACTACACTTTATTCTTAAAAAGAAGGCAAGATAAAATCATAGCTCTTATTATATAAATGGATAACAAAGGTGGCGACAAGAGATGATCCAAAAGAGAGGAAGAAATTACAAGAACACTTGTCTAGAGAATTTGTAATGAAAGATCTCAGTTTTTTGAAGTATTTTCTTAGGATTGAAGTTCCTAAATCGAAGAAACGAATTTTTCTATCCCACAGAAAATAAACATTAGACTTATCATAAGAAACTGGTATGTTAGCATATCAATCAGCTAATACACTAGTTAAAGAAGGCTTGATGTTATCTGTAGAAGCAAACCAAATACTAGTTAATAAAGAAAGATATCAAAAACTTGTAGGAAGGCTAATGTACTTGGCTCACACAAGACCTGACCTTACTTATACTTTAAGCATTATTAGTCAGTTTATGCATAATCCAAGAGAACAACATATGATGATAGTTATAAGAATTACGAGTTATCTTAAAATCTCCTATAGGTAAAGGAATTTTGTTTACTAAAAATATAGATTGACAAAGTATAGAAGTGTATACAAATGCTGATTAGGCTAGATCAATAGAAGATAGATGATCAATTTCTGGTACTTCACATTTGTTGGTAGTATCCTGGTTACATAGAGAAGTGAAAAATAAAATGTGGTCGTTCGCTCAAATGCGCATACTAAATTCAAAGGTATAACTCTTGGTCTATGTAAAGCTTTGGGCCTCAGACTTTACATGATTTAGGTTATCCACTAAAGCAACCAATTAGTATATATTGTGACAATAAAGTTGCTTGTGATATAACTCAAAATCTTGTCTAATATGATCAAACAAAACATATTGAGGTTGATAGGTTCTTCATTAAGGAGAAGTTGGATGAAAAAATTATGGAGTTACCCAGGATTCGATATGAGGATCAATTGGTTGAAATTCTTACCAAAGTAGTTTTAAATCATGTGTTCTAAAAATTTCTTGACAAATTGGGCATTCATGACATCTATGCACTAACTTAAGGGGGAGTGTTGAAATTTTTATTTATAGTGGTTGGCATCTAAAGATTCCTATATTGTATATTATAACTAGTATGCTTCCAATGCGTAACAAGAGCCTTAGTTACTAGCCCAAGATCACACGTGAAAGCAAATAGATGAAGAAAATGCAAAAAAATACCTAATTTGCTTTCAATATCTTCGAAGGAGCTTTTCAACACTGAAACCTTTGAGCTTTCTCGACGACCTTTTCAAAAGTTAATCAACCGGATGTTGCTAACATCTTTTTGTGTCTTTCTTAACATGTGAACCTCATAACAAGTCAAAGAATCCAAACTTTCACAACTTACTTTAACATACAACAATAGACCTTAGCAACTATAAATAGTAACTATATTGGGCCTCCCCATCACAAACCTAGTGTATATTTGGCCCATACTAAGTGTTAATGCTAAACTATCTGATATAATCCTTTTAGTTGTTATTGTCTTCTTCCCTATTGCTTACACAAACAGTAAGGTAAATTCATACTTTGAAATTGAAGTTTAATGATTTCAGATTAAAGTATCTCTAACTAGTTGATTCATATATAATAACTGTCATATTGGATCTTGGTAAAAAAAAAACACTTTGCACTTTTACAACAAGCAAAATTGAAAACCTTAAAGCTTGTTTGTTTCCTTTTTTTTTTCAATTTAGTATTAAAAAACCCTGTTTGTTTGAATTTTTTGTTTTTTTTTTTGGATTTGGTGTATTTGAGTTTATTTCATTTGTTGAGTAACTCAAGAGCAACTAATTTAAGTTTAGTTAATTTGTTGAGTAACTCATGATCAAATAAATTTAAATCAAATACTAACCCACTAGAGAGATTAGGATCATCTTTTTAGAATAGTAGTGAGAGCTATTATTTTAAATAAAATAATGGAAGTAACCAAATAAATGATTAAAGTCATAACCTTATTTGGTTGTTATAACATATAACTTGTTACTTGGTTTTTTACATTTATATTTTTTTCTAAGTAAAAAAAAATATCTTTGTTTAGTAAAGTTGATACTAAATGTTAGCAAACCATATTTCTTTGACATACGTTAGGTTTAAGAAGAGCTCTCAAAGTTATAAAGAAAAGTTGTGTGACGATTATACAAGCATTACTATAAATTGCTATTAAGAATTTGGTTATAAAGTATTAAACCACTTAACTTCAAACTAGACTATGCACCAATTATGCAATCATTACTATTAATTCTCATTAAGAAATTGGTTATAAAGTATCAAACCCCTCAACTTCAAACTTCAAACTAGTTCGGGCCTAACCTTTTCTGTTATCCCTAATTTATAATAATCAAAATGATTCTTTTATATGTTTCGTCATTTTTCTCCTCGCCTTCTACCATTTTACCTTAATTTTATGCATATTGCTACATCATTTTTGGGATGTGATAATTAATTAAAGTATATATTATCCAATAAGTTTATAACTAAATTAGATAATAGAAAGTTAAAATATGTCTAAAAGAGTGGAAATCATCTTTAAAGCCCCACTGAATAAAATGTTTGTTTTAATACATAGTTACGTAAAAATGGTTCTTAAGATAAGTAATAAGAGTAAGATGACGTTTGAAAGGTTCAATCTTATAATAATACATCCAATTAGAATTAATGCCTTCATCAATACATTTGATGTGTGATCAAAAGGTTATAAGAGACAAAAGATTCACTTTTATGATGAATTCAAAGAATTTGTATTTAGAGATGATTATGCATTTGTTATGTCCATTAGAAGGTTCGTTAGAGTATAATTACATTCTTTAGTAGGAGTATGTATGACATATTACTCAAAAGGAACAATAATTCATATTTTCAATTGTTAAATATATGATAGTTTAAGAATAACTCATATTAGATATGAAAAGGTAATAACTTAATTCTAGGAATTAGATATGTAGAGATGCGTACAAAAGTAGTTTACTTATTCTATTATAATTACAAAGATAATGTACTAATAAATGTTTAGCATTTGAGATGTCTAATAGTTAAGTATCAAAGATATCTAATATTTCACATGTAAGTTGATATTTTAGTTCAAGACCACATGGATATTAACTTTAATTTAACAAAAGTAAGTCTTAGTTAAGGTATATTTTACTTGGAACAATAATTAATGTAGTATTAATTGCTAATTAAGTCATAATATTATGTCATTTATTAAAAATGATTATTTAAATCAAGAAGTTCTTTAATAAACTTGGTTTAGTTCCTTACATTATTGAACTAGTAATGTACTGTAGAATATTAGAGCTATTAGGCATATGAAAGAAGCTAAGACCTCATCAAAGATTTAAGTATGCATTTCGGTAATTTTTTAACTATAATAATAATTGAGATGAAAGTTATAAGATTTAAGCAAATGCTCATAACAAAGAATCTTATAAAAATTCTCTAACTAAACCAATATCCTAACAATAGCCTGATCTTCATATGAAAATATGGTTTAAGATACTTAAGTGATTAGCTTAGTTTAAGTAGGGGATTTTTTTTCATTTATGCCCTACAGCTAGTCAATTGGTTGTAATTTTAGTGACATATTTATTTAAGACATTCTTTATCTTATGCATATTTATTTAATTAACTGATATGTAAGATAAATTCCATTAGATAAATGCATATTGCAAGTAAAATTATGATATTGCAAGTAAAATTATGATCCCATCATAATTTTACTTGCAATATCCATTTATCTCATGGAATTTATCTTACATATCAGTTAATTGAATAAATATGCATAAGATAAAGAATGATCATAATTATAAAATTAGAGATAAACTAAAGGAGTTTAATTTTTTTGTTCCTAAATATTATTTAGAATTATAATTTATATCCATTTATAGTATATTTAAGTATCTAATGGGTCACATATAAAGAGTGACCGAAGAAAGAAAAAGATAATTTAATGAAGTTGGGTTTGACTGTAAAGTTTGATAAACTTTAAAGGTTAAATATGAGATATTTAATAAATAAAGGCCAATATAAAATATTAGATCTTAAATAAGCCTGATTAGTATTTAATTAGAATTAATTATAATTCTAATTGAATTTTGATTGAAATGAATACAAGATGCTATATCTTATTTTAACACAATTGATATTTAATTAGAATTAATTATAATTCAAATTCAAATTTAACTAAAATTAAAATTTTATTTCAATTAGATTACTAAAACATTCAAACCTTATTATTGTTAAGTCAAAATGACTTCAAGTTTAATAATTTTGTTGATAATCAAATAATAATAATGTTTGAAATAAATGAACTATTTTGATAAGTGTGTTAAGCGTGCAGTGAGAAAACACAAAAGAAATTTCGAAACACAAAAAAAGTTTCGAAACACAGAAAGAGTTTCAAAACACAGAAGAAGTTGCAAAACACAGAAGAAGTTGCAAAACACAAAAGGAGTTTCAAAACACATAAGACGTTGTGAAACACAGAAGGAGTTTCAAATCATATAAGAAGTTGCGAAACATAGAAGGAGTTTCAAAACACGGAAGAAATTGCGAAACACAGAAGGAGTTGCAAAACACATAAGGAGTTGCGAAACACAAAAGGAGTTTCAAAACTCAGAAGAAGTTCGAAAACTCAGAAGAAGTTTCAAAACTCAGAAAAAGTTCGAAAACTAAGAAGAAGCAAGTTGAGTTAGTTACAGAACTCAACAAAATAACGATTTCTACAAGAAGCAAGAAGCAGTTATCAAGATTCAAGAAGCGGTTAGAGACTTAGGCTATAAATACTAGTCGTAGTCGGAGACTGAACAACTTTTTTGCGTACAAGCTTTTATGTACAAAAATTCTGTGCGACATACGAGAGCAAACATTACTGTAACAAAAGCTCACAATATCTTTCTAGTGAGAGAAAGAAAAGGATGAGAGTCTGGAGAGGCTAAGATAGCTGAAAAAATACTCAGTGTAAGAGACCTGTAGAAGCTTTGGAAGGGAGGAAAGAATACTTGTAATTTTGACGAAGTATAGTGAAAACTCAGAAGAATTCTGAGGACTGGACGTAACCCAAGGTTTGGGTGAACCAGTATAAAAATCGTATCGTAGATGAGGACGGTCACCTCCACCCCATAATGCATTGCCGA
>JANSVB020000056.1:3095528-3105777 GCA_025504935.2 Erythroxylum haughtii
CAACACGATCTACAAGGCAGGAAAAGTCTCTCTCTCTGGAGCTAGGAGTCTACTATCTCTGTCCTGAAAAATATTTGTAATGTTGGGTGAGTTTGCGAACTCAGCGAGAAACCATCATCGATGGTTCACCCAACTCATGCATATATAAACAATTCACAGAATATAGCACAGTATCATATCCAGAATTACCATATGCATTATCATTTCACAAATATAAGGCATTTCGCCTTTCACTCAATCCATATTCAATCCTATGTATATGCAATGCACATGTGACACTTTCCATTTTGTTACGGTGTTGTAACTGTGTGCCTGAACTATCTCAGTAACGGGCACATTAAACGGTGAGCCTATGACTCTGAATTACGGTGGCCTTGAAGCCCTGATACGGTGAGCCTGTGGCTCTGAATTACGGTGGGATTAAGCCCTGATGCGTTGAGCTTTAAGCTCTCGGTAGCTGCACCAGTCACAACTGTCATTATCTGAACATGCCTTTATGCATTAAATGCACATGTCTCAAATCACATTAGAACCAAATAGTTACAAAATTAATACACAATTTACACTTCGATATCAAATACCCAATGCGTCGGACACCTATGATCCGGAACCAATCAAAATCAATCACACAGAAACCCTCCATTCATCTCCGCATGGTATAAGCGCATAATTTTAAACACATAAAGAGTGAGGAACCAACTAGGTTACTCACCAATTAACTTCCGAGCTAATGCCGGGAAGTCTCAGCCACATCGGAGGATCGACGCTCCACTTGAGCCTCTAAAACAATCATAATACACAAACATTACTAAATGCACAATTTACAATAGTTAATAATGCACATGCAGCGATTGAATTGCGTACTATATATGTTCATGACATTCCCGACACTATTCCCAAATCTTTCCATCTCAACTCTTTTTCTCTAAAAGATAGAAATTCGTAAAAACCATAACTCAATTAATGTAATTTAGAACTCCACAGGTTACATTCCAATATATGAGAACTATCTTCATATCGAAATCATATTCACTATTCACTATTCAATTGCCATCCAAATTCGCGAACTTTCGAAATTGATTCAGAACTTCTATTCTTATTAATTTGTAGTTCTCAGTCTCTAAATTGCAATCGATCAAGAACCAATTCATTATGACCTAAACATCAAAACTTAGGAACCAAATCACTCTCGGAAAAAATGGCGTCCTCGCCGCGGCACAAGGTTGCTCGCCGCGGCGAGATCCTTTGCATACGCCGCGGCGTATGTGTTGGCGCGCACTGCGGCGTGCATCTTCGCGTTCGCTGCGGCGTGGCAAAAAGAGAATTGCTCGTCGCGGCGTGCGATGAACACGTCGCGGCGTGCAACCCCAGAAACACGCCCGAAACCCAGATTTCTCACTTCTGTCAAATTTTAATCCAACTATCCTCCTTCAAACACTCCCAAAACAACTTAATACACTCAAAACAACTAATCCCTAAACTTTAACTCATCAAATACCAATTATCTCTTAACTCCCAAGTGCAAAGACAAGAAAATTCATCAATTTATATCATCCGAAACCTATACATTTCTCAACCATCAATAAACTCTAATAAATCCTCAAATCAAACTATCTAAAGCAAGAAGAGTACGAACTTACTTGGTTTAACCTTCAAATACTTCAAAAATCTCCAACCCTCAAACTCAACAACACCCACGGTAGTCACCCACTTTCACACCCATCATCATCTTCTCCAACACCAAGCTTAAGGGTAGGTTTAAGGTGAAGAAGGAAGCAATTTAACAAGAAGAAACAAGAAGAAAATGAGCAAGGAGGAGATCACGAAGAAGGAGAAGAAAAGAAGAAGAGAAGAAGAGAAATTTTCTTTTGAAAGAGGAGCAAGCATCGTGGGAGCAAATTCAAAGGATAAAAGGTTTTTAAACAAAACAATTTAAAAGAACTAAAGGCATGTTTGGCAATTCATTTGCCACCAGACCAGTCCATACAGCCTAAATCCAATTTCTTATTCTATTCTCTCCCAAATTTCTAATGGCTCTAAGCAATAAATCCTAAAATCATAACTCTAATTTTCCCGTGCCATTGGCTAGTGAATTTCAGAACCGGAAATTCAATTTATCAGCCATTAGGTCATTTTCCCGGTTCAGACCTATTACTCCTAAAATTTCAGAAAAATTTCTAAAAATCCTCAAAAATATAAAGCACTTGATTATACACTCCAATTCCATATTTCAAACCTCTAGATCTCATTTTTCACTCAAATTCAATTTTCAAAATACAATCCACACAATTATCACCGAATTTCCAATTTACCCAAATATACCGGGAATATGTCATACATGAATGTACATGCACATGCTAGTGCAACAATAAGCATTTATCTATAAATATAGAGGCTAAAATGCATGTGCAATTCAAAATATGCATGCACACTATAGATGAACAATGCTTGTTTCATCTACTCAACCATCAGCTTGTAAATCTTCCACACTTGATTTTAAAGTATATGATGATGACGAAGAAAGACTCTAATGCCTTACCCTATGGCATGTTGTTGACAAGAATATTCAGAGATTTTGGAATCCTTTTTTACAGAGGAAATAGAATGAAGATGAATATAAAAAGCATCATCAATGCTTCAATTGTCACAAGAATGGGTTTAAAATCTCAAGAAAAGGAGGGTCCAGATTTCATGGTGAAAGCAAGGACGCGGTTTATCTGAAAAGGTTACTCCCGTAAGAAAAATGAAGCCTCAATCCTTAGAAAGAGCACCTGTAGAAGAAAAGATGAGTAAATCGTCTGAGGTATCATTGAAAGCTAATACAGTTTCTAACAGAGAAGAAAGCCAAGAGAAGCAATCTGTCAAACAAGTGTATATGAAAAGAAAGGGGGAGACAAGACCGCAAACTATTGACCTTGCGTCAAAGAGAGCAGAAGAGTGGAAAAGGTTTAACTCCTACTAAAGACTTTGAAAAATCTGAGAAAGCACCACAGGCAACTAGATCTTTAATTTCAATTTTGCAAGAACAACCACTAGAATTGGCTTAAGAAACTGAAATTAAGAGGAAGTTGGTGTTTAAGAAGACAAGACCCCATCAATGACCCTCTTCTAAACTGGTAGAATAAAATAAGAAGCAGAAGACTAGTCACAAAAGACTTCTTCACCTGATGTTCAATAGAAGAAAAGGCCAATTGAACACAGAACAACACAGAATAATCCTTATGAACCTATCCGAAAAAACGATTTGAAAATGAAGGTGATTAAAGAAGTGATGACTGTGAGAAGTTGAAGCTCGATTATTATAAGAGAATCTGTGATAAGGATGGTCAAGGTACAAATTGAACCAATTATGATTAATAATCGTTCACTACATCTTTTAAATAATAGAGAAAGGAAACTATATGGTATTCTAAAAGATGAAAAGTCAGTGCCATATCCTATGAAGATGTCTAAGGAGCGATATACTATTTATCCAGTGACAAATAGAACATTGATCAAGATTGTACTAGACATCCAATCAAGAGCTGCACACATTGTATGCAATGTAGATAAAGGGAAACAGAAGATGTACCCTGAAGCCAACACAGGTGATCTCACAGAGGAGCAAATACAAGCAGTTGTAAGAAACATAAATGAGGCATATAATGGAGATCAATCAAGAGGAATCTATATTTCTCATCATATTTCAAAAGCATCAGGAAGTCATTATGGACATTTATCCACAAATGCATCCTTTCAGGTAGTTGGAAGAGTGACAAAAGGACTGTTCAGAACGATCATGGTTGAAGGTATCAGTTTTAACTTAGAAACCTTTGTGCATCTCATTATTCACTTTAGACCTTTGGGTTTCATATCTTCAATTAAAGATGTCTTACACTTTCTTGGAAAACCAATCCTAAAACTATCTAGACCTGATGACCTGGATCTCCCTGAAGGAAAATTATCTTTCAAACCTCCTATTATTACAATCATTGAGTTAGATGTTTTACTATCAGAAACACCAGTTGCTACAACCTTCTCTCCAATAAGAACATCACAACAAGTTTCTACTCTTGTTTTGGAAGAAGTTAGTCACACAAAGCAATGGAGTCAGGAAGCCTTAGTTAAGGAGATTGAAGAACTTCATACTAAGGTGGATGATTTGAGTGACTCAGTTGGTGATCTACATGAGGAGATGTCATATCTAAGAGTTTCTATTGAAGAAGATCTTAAATTGATCCGAGCTAAAATGCATCGAATGTTCTCTGAAATTATGAAGCATCTACATTAAATCTTTTTGATTAATAACAAATAGGGGGAGAAAAGAAAAGAAGAGGAGAAGAATAGAAGCAGATGAAAGATAGCAAATGGGGGAGACCAGTAAGATAAAAAGAAGATAGCATTATAAGTTTGTTTTTGTTTTCATATGTGTATTTTTTATATGCATGTGTATATCCTTTGTTGTCTTCTTATTCCTTATATGAATAATACTCATTTTTTCATTCTATCTTTCAAAATTATGATTATTTGTTATCATCAAAAAGGGGGAGATTGTTAAGTCAAAATGACTTCACGTTTAATAATTTTGTTGATAATCAAATAATAATAATGTTTGAAATAAAAGAACTGTTTTGATAAGTGTATTAAGCGTGCAGTGAGAAAACACAGAAGAAGTTGCGAAACACAGAAGGAGTTTCAAAACACAAAAGAAGTTACGAAACACAGAAGGAGTTTCAAAACACAGAAGAAGTTGCGAAACACAGAAGGAGTTTCAAAACCCAGAAGAAGTTGTGAAACACATAAGAAGTTTCAAAACACAGAAGAAGTTGTGAAACACAGAAGGAGTTTTGAAATACAGAAGAAGTTGCGAAACACAGAAGGAGTTTCAAAACACAGAAGAAGTTGCGAAATACAGAAGGAGTTTCAAAACTCAGAAGAAGTTCGAAAACTCAGAAGAAGTTTGAAAACTCAAAAGAAGTTTCAAAACTCAGAAGAAGTTCGAAAACTAAGAAGAAGCAAGTTGAGTTAGTTACAGAACTCAACAAAATAATGGTTTCTACAAGAAGCAAGAAGCAGTTATCAAGATTCAAGAAGCGATTGGAGACTTAGGCTATAAATACTAGTCGTAGTCAAAGACTGAACAACTTTTTTGCTTACAAGCGCTTATGTACAAAAATTCTGTGCGATATACAAGAGCTAACATTACTGTAATGAAAGCTCACAATATCTTTCTAGTGAGAGAAAGAAAAAGCTGAGAGCCTAGAGAGGCTAAGATAGTTGAAAAAAATACTCAATGTAAGAGACCTATAGAGACTCTGGAAGGGAGGAAAGAATACTTGTAATTTTGACAAAATATAGTGAAAACTCATAAAAATGATGAGAACTGGACGTAGCCCAAAGTTTGGGGTGAACTAATATAAAAATCGCATCGTCTATCTTCTAACTCTTTACTTTTAAATACTCTTATTCATTTACAAATTCATACGCGTTATTTGTGATTTAACTAAATACCTATTCCATATTCACTTAATATTTGAAAAAGTTTCTTTTTCAAGAAATTATCAAAGATTTTGTGTATTCACGAAAAGATTACATAATTCAACCTCCCTTCTTGTGTTCCTCATGAGTTCAACATTAACGTGTGATTTACTTCAATTATAAATAGGCATAAAGTAAAATAAATGCACTAATACTCTTGCTTACTCCTTTTTACATCACTTGTAGAGTTCTCTCAACTTAATTATGTAGATACTATTAAAGGTCAAACATGTCATATGCTATGGTAGTTTCGATGAAATGGTTTTAGAAATGATTTGATAAAAAATTCAAGAAAAAACATCCAACTACGCAATAAGATATGATTTACATTTATATTTTATTATGTTAATGCATGAATTATGTCATAAAATTTAAAGTGAATTGAACTTTTGATAAATTAAATATTATTAAAGGCAAGATACCTCATGGAATATAATAGTTTCGATAAAGCAATTTTACAAATGATTTGATAAATTAAAGAAAGATTAAACTACACAATAAGATATAATTTACGTTTATATCATATCTTATTGTGTTCATGTACTAATTAATATTAATTTTTGATAAATTAAATAAAAAATTTATTCTTATTTTATGTGTCCGGGATGGAGCCCACCTCAACTTTTCAATAGCTGTACATGCCAATCCATTACAAAAAGCTCAGTAACGTAACCCCATAACCTGTGTCTACTTCTCCCATAAAAGAACCTGTTTGCAGGTAGGCTTCGTTTCCTCTTAAGGAACAAGAAAATGAGATATGTAACCTTGTTTAATAACATGATCACAAGAAGTCAATAATACTGGACCCTATAGTTCCTTACACTGAATAGAGTCGCCCAGTTTGAAGTGGGGCATTACTAAATTCTTAATTATGTATATGTATATAAAGGGAATTAAGCTGAAGAGAAATAGGGCGGTATTTATTGCTTCACGAAGGCTAGATTTGATCGTTGTATTGTATTGATCAGCTATCATCTTACTCAAATGACGTTTCTGATAGACTTTGATTTTTTACTAACTGAACAACAACGTATCCTTAATCCAAATATGCCTATAATTGATCAAAATAAATTCAAAACTCATTTTTCATACTATTTATTATATGATAGGATTATGTTTTTAGAGATTAGAATGTTTTTTAGGTCAAAATATTTCTTGAAAAAAATCCCATGTCAAACTTGTCCTTTTTTATTTCTTACTTTGGGTTATAAGGTCCTAAAAGCATAAGGTCCTTCGTTAATCATCTAATATATTAGGGATCAGAAATTACGAGTAAAAAAAACTCCAAAAAAATCAAAGGGAACAAATAAGCTCCACAATAACAACTCTTACAGATATTCTAATAAATGCCCAAACATTAACGAAGGGACAATGCCCATCGAGGGATGTAATTTTACAACTTCCTCAAGGTGAAGGCCTATTGATTAAATATCAAGAAACATAATTACTTGTTTGATTTCTGCTTGCGTGGCCGTCTTAGCTCAGCCGGTAGAGCGCATGGCTTTTAACCATGTGGTCGTGGGTTCGATTCCCACAGACGGCGATCTATAGTTTTAAGCTATGTTTATTACATTCATTTATGCATAAATTAATAAAATAAAAGGATGGATGGTATTGGTTGTACCACCAAGGCATATAGGCAACGAATTCTGAAAAATCTCTTCCAGTTAACATTCTTTTTTTTTATATTTTATATATTAAAATTCAGAAAAAATTCATTAAAAATGGCAAAACAAAAATTGTAGTTGTATTCATTTTTTTTTTTTTTATCAATTTCAACAATGCAAGCACAGTAAGCAAAATCTAATTTGTGCTTTGGAAGTCTATATTTGAATGGATATCCGACGGAGCCTATGCATGATTCCATTTGTTGGCAAAGTATGTCCCCGCATCATTGCCCGTTGAAAACGACTGTGTTGAAGAATGAATTGTGATGAAAAAAAAGCAAAGGTGTAATTGAGCGTTGGGGTAGGGATTTCAGGAATGACCAGTGTCTACCATGAGACATCCACGGTTGAAGGTATCAATCACGTCTATTCGCATATGGGGTAATGGTTGAAGTCATGTCGCTTATGTTTCCTGGAATCCAATTAGAGGCTGCAATCCATGAAATTGCAATTAAATGTGTAATCATAATTTCATCACGTTATTATAAATGCATTTGGCCTTAATTCTAATCCTTGTTTTATTATTAATTTTAAAGAAAAACATCAGTTGATATAAACTATGTTAGAAATCCTAAATCAATGTAAACTTGAAATTGATACGCTGAATTCCCATAACGATGAGTCGAATATAAAAAGGCTTCTCTTCCTTTTTCTTCGAGTTCCCAAAACAAATAAGAAAACCATTGGGGAAAGTGAGAAGCAGTCAACTAAAAGGAAGTCGAGTAAACCAAAACATAGCGACAGGAAAAGGAGCAAAAATCGCTTACTTGGCAAAGAAAAAGCAAGGAGAGTAGGAGACAGTAGAGCACTATCTTTATAAGCAAATGTGGGGAATCAAATACAAGGAAAGATCGTAAAGGCCACATAAACATGTGGCTCATAAACTTCCTCTCCTGTCTGATCTGGCATTAACCCACCCTATGGACTCTCCCCTTCAGTTTTATATTTACTCTTCACTGACTTGAAAGTCTTCTCGCCTCTCTCCCCGTACCGAAGAGATGCATACGAAGACAAGACAATCTTAACCAAGACTTTAGCAACTCAGAAGACAGATAGAGAGAGGAACTGTGTGTGTGTATGGTTGTTTAGTATCCACCGTTACCGAGAACTTGCAGGAAGAATAAGAGAGAATGTCGGATTTCAAAGACGCGGCGATAAAGCTATTTGGCAAGACCATTCCGATATTGTCACTCAACCAACAGGATGATGTGCGTCGAGATGAGAACGGTTGTTTCAACAATACGATTTGCTTAGGAGAGAACGTGTCTGAAAAGGAAGTGGAAGAGCGGGATGTTTGCAGGGTATGTAGTTGTGTCTGTTTCTGTGTGCTGCTTGAGATTTCATGCTTTCAAGTTGAAATATTTGCATGCTGCGTGCGGTTGTGACTTGTGAGGGCAACCATTTCTTGAAATGAAGAAGTTTTTGATGGTTCGACCTTAATTAGTTTATAATATTTCAAAATTTTGAGGAAATGAAACTACGGATGAGGCCATGGTAAACTGTTGAGAGCATTTTTAGTTGTTGCTCTTTCCTGCTGTGGTGATCGAAATATGTAACTTTCCAGTCAAGTTCATTCCTCGTTCGGTACTTTCCGGGTTAACCAAACTTCATGAAAGTCGCATCACGTCAACCGTCTAATCATAAACTAGAGTATTTTGGCCTTCCAATTGAAGCTTGACTTATTATACATTCAGCAGCAACTTTTCCTTTTAAATGCTCCAAGTTCGCATTCCTGGTGAAACTGCAGTGTTTTTTTTCCCAAAAATCTCACAGTTTGTTTTTAGACAGTCCAGTTTTCGAATAATATTTGGTAATAGATTCTTGAAGTCACTTTTCTTATTTCTGTGATTCTGGATAATAGTTTATGATAACTTCAAGATGTGTTCATCGTTTTGTCTTGGAGTTATTATATTCCGTTAAATTCATAAGCTCAATACCTTTTTTGTGGCCTGATCTGTCTGCTTGCGGTTTTAGGAAAACGTTGGGATCACTCCACAGATTCTTTTGCTTAAGCGACCAATCGCTACAACTAACAATAAGATGGGAATTCCATACAAGTTTTTCACTGTTGGGATAATCTACAAACAGAGACCTGAAGAGAATTCATAACATTGTTCTTTTCCATTTTCCTATTTGAAAGAAAGGGTATTTTAAATGGTCTTGATCAGCTGATAACAATAATTAAGAAAAATTCATAATATTTCCGGACAGGAATATAACCTGGTTTTACATGAAAATTGAAAATTCAAGTTAATTGTGCAGTCTTCTATGTTTTTCAGTTCTTTTCTCATTGAAACTTTATTTTCGTACATTAGGAATCATCAGAGAAAGAAATCCAAGATGATAATCAGGAAGATGGTACCTTGAATTCGTTACCGAAGGACTCCAGAAAGCATACGGCGTCAGCAGGCACTACTGAGAACCCTAAGACCTCTTCAGTCGAAACAGACATTTCATTATTGAAACGCTCCGAAAAAGTTGAGGAATGTGAGACTAGTATCTCGCAAGACAAGACTTTAAAGAAGCCTGACAAAATACTTCCATGCCCTCGTTGTAATAGCACGGACACCAAGTTCTGTTACTACAACAATTACAACGTTAACCAGCCTCGTCATTTCTGCAAAAAATGTCAAAGATACTGGACTGCGGGGGGAGTCATGAGGAATGTTCCCGTAGGTGCTGGTAGGCGAAAGAACAAGAGTTCTTCTGCTTCGCATTATCGTCAAATAATGTTGTCAGATGGTTTCGAAACAGCTCAGGTCCAGACAATTGATGATGTACGTAACTCATTATAGGAATTTTTCTGGAAATTTCAGAGTAATAGGTCCGGACCGAAAAATTGAGCTAGTGATCGATTAATTTGATTTTCGGTTCCGAAATTGATTATCCAATGGAACGGGAAGATTAGAAATTTGATTTGATGAATTAGGGTTAGAGCCATTGGAATTCAGGAGAAATTAGAATCAGAAATTTGATTGAGGTTGTTCAGATTGGTCTTGTGGCAATTAATTGCCAAACAAACCCTTAGAATTTTAGTTTAAAACCTAAATCCTTTGAATTTTTGG
>JANSVB020000056.1:3122910-3133093 GCA_025504935.2 Erythroxylum haughtii
TATGTTTAATTCCTATCACTTCCCAATAGTCACCTTTAATGAATAGCTTACCCATCGGTTTCTATTCCTTGCCTTGTGCTTTAAGGGAAGGTTTCCATTGGTAAGTCACCATAACACGATCCTCTCTTAGTGGATTTTAATCTGCTAATAGGAGGATAGGAATACTATCCTTCAATTCCTTAGCCAAATCCATACTCACACATAATCGTGCAAATCCAACTCGCTTCCTCAATGCTGTTTTTTTGTCCATACAAATTGGTTTGCCCAAGTAGCTTGCAAGCATACTTAAACCTTTAGTAGTCCAGTACTCCAAAGGGATATTGTGAATGTTGACCTATAAAGGGATGTTCTTCGGTCTAATTTTCTCAAGCTCCATACCCGGTTACCAAGTTTGTAAAAATAGGAGAAGTTAGGAAACATGCCAGGGACCCTCTTCAATGACCTTTTGGGATTCCGATTTGGAAGAAAAGGTGAATATAATGTTGTCTTCTTCTGTAAGCATGACCTCCATAAGCCCTCTTCCTTTCCAATTCCTTATGGCCCATGCTTGTATAATTAAAAAAGTTAGCCTTTTCTTCATGAAAAAACCCACTTGGGTAGCTTCCCAAGTTCTAGCTCCTTGTTGTAAATCCTCTAGGCTGGGAGTCACCATTATTTTCCCATCCTTTTCAATAGGAGGTCTGTAAATCAAGGAGAAATCTGAGTTGTCCCCAACAACTTATTTCCAAGTTTTCCTAGCACCTCTTACATTGTCCTCAACTGTGGGGTTAGCTCCTTGTGGGACAGCAGTAACCATTGCAAGGTAGGGTTTGTTTTTTTGGAGGTAGAGGGGGATGAGGAAAGACCAGTAGGTTTAGGCGGGAAGATAAGAGTGGTTTTGGGAATAGGGTTAGGGCTAGGGTTTGGGGTGGGGATGTGAGGGGTTTGTGGAGATTTTTGGTGGAGTGACAGTAGTGGAAAGTTTGAATCAATGTTGGTTGTGTTGAGATAATTTTGTTTGTGTTACTATTTTGCAAGTTTTGGATAATTTGGGAGATGGAAGGAGGAAAAGGGCGAGGAAGGAAAGAGTAGGAAGTTCCAAGTGTGAGAGTTTTGAAGATGGATAGAGTAAGTGGTGAGGCTATTAGAGGTTTACAATAAGGCAGTGTTGGTTAGTGGCAACAGGCGGGTGGCTGGTGCGAGTACGGGAGGCTAGAAGCTAAGGCATGGTGGCAGGAAAGGGTTTTGTTCTGTATGTTGTAACTTAAATTTTATTTTAAACCTTAGGGATTAAAATTTGCCTTTAATCTAGATTTTTCAAAAAGCATAAGGGCCTTCCATGAGAAGTTTTGCAACATAAAATGTTTTAATAGAATTAATTAATCCACATAGGATCTTTAACACTCAAATAAATTCCTTTAATTAAAAAAATTAAGAAACATATTATGCTTTTATATAAAACTATAAAATTCATATTACTTTATTTAATTGGTTTGAAATATACTTACAAATAATATTAGATATCCTTTCAACAAAAAACCTTAATAATAATAATAATAATAATCATCATCATCATCATCATCATCATAATCATAATCATAATCATCATCGACGACGATGACGACGATAATAATATTAATAAAAATAGCAACAATAATAATCATAATCATAACAATAATAATAATAATAACAACAACTTGAGAAACTTCCTCTAAAGCAAGAATTTTAATCTACAAATGTACCATAAACATAACATAGAAATAGCATATCCTCTTAAAATACAAATGACAAAAAAGAAATCAACTTGAATGACATTAAAAACATTATGTATCAAAATAATTATACAGATAGTTACTTATAAATCATAGGATATTAACTTACAAGAATAGAGAAAATGCTAAAAAGACAGCTAATAGATCTCCCATGCTTAGACCTTATGAAATTTCTTCCTATAATTCTCACCAATGTAGAAAAAGAATAGTGAAGAGTTTTTCGTAGCTATACAAGACTAATTAAATTTAATAAATGAAAACATGTTCTCTCAAACTTTAAATTCTTATTCATCACAAAAGCTAAATATATTATCACAATGGAATCTAATATTCCTATATAAACTAGGATCTAAGCTAGAATGAAAAGTAGCTTAATAAGTAGCACTTCACAAGAATCTAATTCAAATTTACTAATATGATAAAACAATGTGGTAATTCATAAATCAATAATTTTCCACAACCTTCTCTGTTATTAGATAAACGATACTAAAAAAACTCTCAAAAGTCATATTTTCGTAAGATAATTGCTCTTAATTATATTATTAGTATACTACAACAAATAAAACATAATTTGTTTATAAGTTGATTATAGATGACATGATTGAATATAGCATATTAAATACATTACAACAAATGACAAGGACTATCAATGTTGATGGAATACAATGTGGAATGTTTGATCATGCTATAACATATTTATTAATAATAGATTTTCAAGGTAATTAAAAGATTAGTAGGCTAATTGAATCACAATGATATGATATCTTAAAAGCAGCTAGAATCAATTAAGGAGTAAATATTTATATGAAAATAGTGAAATCATAAAATATATCATACCGATCCTGTTCTTAAATATTTCCTTATGTTTTGTATAGGATCATCTCATCTTATGGAAATAAATGTCATATTATTATCAAATTTAAGATGATTTTAAATTTTATAATGATATATTTCACACAAGAGATATGTTAAGAAAAGATTTTAATCAATCCTTTCAAATTTTAATTCTTGAATGCATTTCTCCTATTATTTGGAGGAGAAGATAGAAAAAAAAGAGAAAATTATAATGATCATTTAACATTATAATAAATTAAATTATTAAGAATTAATAAGTTTTACAAAAACAAAAGGCTTTAATCTTGTCAAAATATAAAACTAAAAAAAGAAAGAAAAAATATGAAATGTTTAAAGTCAAAAGGGAATTAACATATTTTTTTTTGTCAAATAAATTAGACTATTTGAAAAAAGATTGTGTTTTAAAATTTGATAAACAATTACGAAATGAGAATATAAACCAAATGGTTAAACATTTGCAAATATTTATTACCTTAGATTTGGGTCGCTTATATTGCTAGAGCTCCCTACCATAAATTAATATGAGCCCAGATGGAACCTTTTAAAAGCCCTGAGCTAGAGCACATCACCTTCCAAAGCTACAGTATCTCATACAGATGTGGTTCTGTGTTCTCGTACCAGTCAACGAGATGCTACATTTCTCTCTCAGGTGATCACTGTTAGCAATATTTATGTAGTGAAATTAAAAAATCATCCCCTTAAGATGTTTAGCAATCGAGCTCTGTGGTCATTGACAAACAGATTGAGGGCATATATCAAATTATGTTAAAATAGTACATCTGGTAAACTATGATGCCTAGAATTTAACATAACAAATATATACAACTGGACAATTAAAAATAGTTTTTAAATTTTGTTCTGTACCAGTTAGTACTGTCGTATCAGTCACAAAGTAGAGTGTTTATAAACTGGATGTAAATACCAGTCAATACTGACATATTTCATCCGATATTAGTAGGTACCGACCAATATTTATAATACCAGCTATATATCGACCAGTACCGAAAATCTTGAAAAATATAGGAACTTAATAGCAAAAATTTTTAAAATTTTTTCCCTCCAGTCCCTCTCCCCCTTTTTCTTTTTTTCGAAGTTTTTTAATTAATTATTTAGTTCAACTTATTGTGATTTTTTAAAATAAAATAAATATTTTTATTACTAATAATAGTTATACATTAAATAAAACTTAAAAATAAATTATTTTAATCTTTAATATAGTATTTTTTTATAAAGTATTAATAAAAATATTTTATTTTTAAAATAAATTATTTAAAAATTAATATTTATTTTATATATTTTAATTATTAAATCAAATTTTATTTGCAATGTATATATTTTAAAAATATTTTTAAATTTAATTATATTTATTGATATTTATTAAATTAAATTTATAAATTAAATTAAGATATTTATAATTTTAGTAATTGTTAATTTTATTTAATTAAATATATAATATATTTAATTGATAGTAAATTAAATAATATTTGTTTTTGTTTGATGCTTCAATTATACTTGGTTATTTTCTTATTACGAACTCTTATTATAAATTGTAATAATTTGAGAGTTAAGGATATTTATTGTTCTTGAATGTTTTGATGTAATTATTATTTATTATATAATAAAAATTGAAATTATAATATTTGAAATACTTGGCATTGTTCTTAATTTTATATTTGTATGATGATTGTCTTTTTTCATATAAATTGTGGTTATTATTTAAATATAAAATATCTTAAAATTGTTATTGTTTCATATTAATTATGATTATTATTTATTATTACGATTTGTGGAGACAGAGTTAAAAGTATACAGTAAAACTGCTTAATATGACAATGAATTATTTTGTAATTTTTAAAAAATTCAAAAGCTATTTTATAAATTTAAAAAATTATCTTAAATGGTATCTGATATTGATCAATACTGATATAGTATTATACCATAAGTCAATTCAATACCAAGTCTATTCACAACATTAATTATACCATAAGCCATTTCAATACCAAGTCTATTCACAACATTAACTATACTCTATTCACAACATTAATTAGAAACCTTAGAAAGGGAAAAAAAAAAACCCCCAAGAAAATAATTTAAGGTATGAATCTGACTGTTGCTGCCGTGTAGACTAATGGGAACAGTGCAGCCGTAGATCACGTCCAAGGACTAAATAAAATATGTTTCTTGTATCAGCAGGAAAGCATTATATACAGAAACTTTAGAACACAAGAGTTCAAACGTCACATGGCTAGAGGCGTGTAAAAACAGTTCCAAACAGTAATCTCTCCATGTGGTTGGCATGAATTCAATTCACCAGAAAATTCTGCCCATGTTCTACAATTTCCATCATCAATCTGACATGGTATTATGTGGTGGGTATTGTGTGTTCGTGTGTGTGTGTTTCTGTTGCAGGTTTCGTGCCTGACTTTTGCAGGCCCCTGAGAAATGGATGTTTTCATAAATCTCTTTCTTCGCATCAAACAATGAGGAATGTAAACCTATCTATTTAAGTAAAAAGGAACAAACTTGAGATTATACAATTTACAATAATCTCCTTTAGAAAAAAAACAATTCCTGATGATCTTTGACTGGTTATGATACATGATATATGATCAAGTGTCTTCTAAATCAGAATTTTCATCTGTACGGTTATTAATACCGTTCAGTTCTACTTCCTGGTATTGTACGAAAATTGACACGAATGCTTCTTTTAACAACTCTACATTATAGTCCAAAGAGTTTTTCAAGTTTTGAATTGATCGCAACTGGCAACTGACCAACTAAAAGAAAAAGGCAGATAACGACTAGAGTTGGTAATTACTGTCAGGTTCTGTTTAACCTGAAATGGATTAAACTCGAGAATTGAACTAAAACCACTCGAGTTCTCACATCAAAATAACGTAATTTAAGTGTTAACTATCTTATTACTAACAGGAAAAATGATGACAAGAGAAAAGAGAGTACAGAAAAGAAAAGGATGGGATTTGTGATTATTTGTTTCGGCTTTTGAAAGGGTCTAGTGTGAGTAGACTTAAGGGGTTACACTGTACGAAGTTGGTGTGCCGTGACATCAACAGACTGATCCTAAGTTCATCTCCTGTCACAAAACTGAAAACTACAACGACGCTTTTTCTCTTTTACCTCTAATGGCCTCTCGATTATCTTGGTGGACACCCACATTCTGATCCGAAAGGAAAACAAAGAAAAAAAGAACTCTTCAGCTTTTCTTTTGCTTCTAACTTCTTGTGGCTCCTACCCCGAGAAAGTCAATGAATGGCAGAGGGATGGTCTCAATATGGTTGCTCATTCTGTTGTTATCTGCAGCAGTAGCCGATGATGAAGCCGAAGGCTCATTGCCTGAAAGTTGAGGTGTAGAATCTGCTAAACAGTAAGAGTTTTGGTAGTTAGACAATTGCATTGCCATTATGTATGGATGCTGTTGGGGGTTCAAACTAGAAACATGGGGTAGTTCATCACTTGGTCCATCACAATGTCTGGTCTGACTGAAAATGCCCATGTCATTGATCTTGGCCACTGCAAAAAAACACACTCAAACCAATCACAAACAATGAAAACAACTAGAATTGGCCATCAGAACTTAAAGACAACAAAAAGTTAAGAAGGGTTGTTTTTCTCTTTCCAGCCAATGAAACAGAAATCGTTAAATGAACAAGGTAATCGACCAATATACTTTAACCAAGAAAGAATTGGCCAATAAATGCTTTCCATGAAACAAGCAAATAAGAAATAAGCACAGAAACCCATATGCACGAATTGCCCGAAAAAGATAAAAGATTCCAGAGTGAAAGATATGGCGAAGGACACAAACCGGAAAAGAAATCAAAGGGTGTCTGCTGCGTACAAAACCCAATTGGAGGTACCTTCACACTTGAGACTGCTTCTCCTTCATTGGTCACGTGGAGCGACACATTTAAGCCATAATCAATCAGTCTGTTACAAGTATCACCTGTGAAGGATCCAACAGAAAAAGAAGATAAATTGCTTGGTCCTCCACTTTTTGGATTATTGAGACAATACTGTTGTGGTTCTGGTCCAGTTGTTGAACCACTATCTCTGCAGACAAAGCTTGGATTTTCACCCATTCTTCTGTACACAGGTTGACTTAGCTTTCTTCTTCTGTATGCACTTGATTGTTCTCTATATTTTCTAGCCATTATAACATGCCAATGATTCTTCACTGCATTATCTGTTCTTCCAGGGAATAGCCTAGCTATCATGGCCCATTTGTTACCATAGATTCTATGAGCTTGCATTAGCCTCTCTTCTTCTTCCTCGGTGAAAGCTCTTCTGTTGATCCTTGGATCTAACTGGTTAAACCATCTCAGTCTACAACTCTTCCCTTCAAATCCACAACATACAATGAAAGTGGGAGAAGCTCAAGATTGTTGCAATACTAGTACTACTAGTATTCCTAGAGCACAAAACAACTTGAAAATAAAAGCAAAAAGATATTAGTTTTTACCTGATCTTCCTTCCATGTGCTCTGCTATAAGGTTCCAGTTTTGAGGACCGTAGAGAGCCACAAGCTCTTTCAGTTTAGTATCTTCTGCAGGCCTCCAGTGACCTCTTGCACAAAGCTTTGACTGCCCACTACTGTCTGTTTCCTTTCCGGCATTTTCATTAGGGTTTTCTTCATTTGAGATGGTATTGTGGTTTCTTTCATTGTTCTCACCGAACCCATCACTTGAATCACAGACTTGAACATCCACAACAACGTCACTGTTACTAAAGTTGCTCATAAAATGCAAACCCCAAGCTGTAGACCTATCTTCGATTTCGTGAGAAGAAGAGGAAACATGTGGCAGAACTCCATACTTACGATCAAGCGAGAGACACCCAATGTCTGCGTAAGCCATTCCCTATAGTAGAGAAACAAAGAGCTAGAAAGAACAATGAGTTATACAAGCTAGGGATCAGTAGAACTTGAAACTTCAAAGACCAACAAATTAGGCCATCTATGATGATATATGGGGGTGCACATAAATATATAGAGCACAACTCCTGCTGTTTATGCCTTACATTTCTCTCTCTGACAGATGCTGTTATACAACAGTAACAAAGTCAGAGTCATAGTCTTGGACTAAATACAAGAGAAGCAAAAGTTTTGACAGAGAGTAACCACAGGGGGGAGGAAAACACACTCAGGAGCTCTATATATCTCTTTGCTTAGAACAAGAGAGAGGGCAAACGGAGCTTATAGAAGTAGTTAACAAACACACTGAGCTTATTATATGGGTTAACTAGTTCATCTTTTGAATCATCACACGTGTGACAGTCTCCCTTATCTTAAGTTGACAGGAAAGAGTAAAGACCAAAATGTTGCAGTGTTCCTATATATGTTAAGCTTGTACATGTCTAAGACATCTTCTTTTGAGTCCAAAGAAAAAAGAAGAGCTTGACGTAACAGTTCTTGTCAACAACAATAAATAACCTACGCCCACCTCCTCACTCCTCCGTCTCAATCACTTTGCTAACGAGAGATCTAGGGTTTAACCTGGGTTTCAGTTAACCACCTGAAGTTGACCCAACAGCCATAAACCGTCCCCCACGAGGACAACAATTACTCCATCCATGTTACTATCTCCGCAACAAATTACAACAGTCCAAAATATGGTTTTGCTTT
The DNA here is from genome assembly GCA_025504935.2 of Erythroxylum haughtii. NCBI lineage: Eukaryota > Viridiplantae > Streptophyta > Magnoliopsida > Malpighiales > Erythroxylaceae > Erythroxylum > Erythroxylum haughtii. Next base: position 3,131,158 of record JANSVB020000056.1, read on the forward strand.
AACGTCATCCTTTTCTAATCCTCTCCATCTTATTAAATTCAACATTTTGTTTGGTTAAGACTGAGCAGTATACTATAGCCTCATTTTTATCCATTTTAGGTTAAATATCGGATTGCTTCAATTTCTACTTTCAAAGAAATACGTGATTAACCACAGTATGAGTCGTCAAATCCCTGAGATTTCAAACTGTAGATATATCATAAATGTCAATTAACACAGGTAAAAGGACATAGCGTGTTTCCAAGTAAGGAATGTTCTGAGTCTGCACTTTGATTTCCTAACACACTTTCCTACCGAAGTAAAAAACAAAGCAGAAACTTTTCCAAGTCCATTTTCATCCTCGTAACATCTCTCTTTTATTGCTTTCACAGCTTTTCACTCTCTAGGAAATCCAGTGACAGACGTTTCGTTTTGCATTTAATGTTGCCTGAATGTATTGTATAATTTACCTTTTAAAACATTGATTGAAGATGATAATTATATCACTTGAACACGGTTATTTTTTGTATGATAATATAGACCGATTAGGTATGGTCACTTGGAAAACTATTCCCTTCATTTATTTATTTATTTTTTGTTATTTACGAGGTATTTTAAAAAGATTTCAATTATGGAAAAATAGCTTTAAGTTATCCATTCTCAGATTAATCTTCGCTCGAACCAGATAGGTCCCTTACAAGAGGTAAAGTTCCAGCTCCAAATTTTAAACAGCTATATATAAGAGCGATTCAAATCTGCAATCTCACTTAAACCAGAAGGATCCCTTATTAATTCTGCTGCACTCTAAAATTACTATTGCCTTCATTTATTATAATCTCAGGATAACAGACATGTACTATCCATCCGTTGCTAAGAAGAAACTGAGGACACAACTACGGTCAAAATTATAACTTTGAAAATTTGACTACGGAACAAACTAATAGGCCCCAAAACTCCTCAACATTTGCAATTATTTCCAAACTCTCTAGCCTCTCCTCTGAGGCCATACCATAGGGTGAGGTTCCAGACGAATAAGGCATGCTTCTTTATAATTTTACTTTCTATTTCCCTGGACCTTCTTCTTCTGTTACTTGCTTCATGCCCCAATCATTTGGGGTAAATTTACATGTGGGCTTGCCTTCCTTAAAAAATGGACGCATATGCCTGCGCCTTTCATGTAATCCAGAATTTGTGGGGAGTACACAAAACTACAAACACAAATTCAGAAACTACAAGACCAAGTATAAATTACCATCTCTGAAATGACCCATTTACGAAACATTAGTTGATTTATTGATTCAGCTAATTGTAGAGAAACGCTCATAATGTTTTATGTATATAATCCGTAAATTGAAAAATTGCCTTCCTTAAGAAATGGACACATATGCCTGAGACTTTCATGTCACCGTGACCTTATACTGATTAATTAGACACTTTAAACAAGCAAGATGTGACAAGGGAAGGATGGTTCAGGAGATGACTTTAATTTTTTTTATTACATTAGATCTTCCGTGCATAAGGAGTCTTTACATACTTAATTGTTTACCTAATAATTGATCACTGACTCTACTCAACATCAGATTCCCATCAGCCTCCAGATTTTCTTTTAGTTTCAACTCCCCCACCACTGCTGAAAATGAGAGATCCGTAATTGATCCGATCCAAAAGCTTTGTTCAGAGAGGTAAAGGATCATCAACATGAATAATTCTCATTTCACATACTTGATTATTCAGCTGATGATTGATCACTGGCCCTGCTTGACATCAGGTTCCCATCAGCTTCCAGGTTTCCTAGTAGCTCCAACTCTCACACTGTCGCTGGAAACGAGACGTTTGTAATTGATCCGATCAAGGAGTTTTGTCCAGAGAGTTAGAGGATCATCAATATAAACAATTCTCATTTCTCCTCCTTTGATGTGACTCGAACTTAGACCTCCTAGAAAGAAGAGTCTTAAGT
>JANSVB020000056.1:3225649-3235981 GCA_025504935.2 Erythroxylum haughtii
TCATGAATACATATTTCTTAAGGTTCTCTAACTTTTTATATTCAAAGTGTATATAGTAGTTTCGAAAGTCTATGTATGCTTATTGCTTCATAGGTGCTGTTGCTCTTCTTTAAATAGTCAATTTATTTTAGTCGTTGCTTCATCTTAATTCTGAGTTGACTTTAGATTTTCAATATCATCTCAGATGGAACAAAAATTTCCATCGCTAGCTAATTGTTCAAAAAGGTAAGATCCTCCCAAATGTAAGAAGGTTCCTGTAAGAAATGAATTAATTCTCCTATGATTGTATTTCCTTTAAAAAATAATATCATTATCTATACAAGGAAATAATCCAGTTTGAATTTTGAAATAATATATAGTTATCATCAAAATTGTTAAATATAAAGTTTGAATTAACAATCTCTCCCTTTTTTATAATGACAAGCAATAAGAGATATATTTTCAAAATTCAAAGAGATAATAGATGATTTCGAAAGATATCTATGACTTTTATATGTTCAAACATAATTAAAAGGAGTCCGTCTCTTAAGAAAGCAACCTATTATTTATATATAACATATTTTCATAAGTTCAACAATAGAATCAATCACATATATAATCGAGGCAACATTGAAAAATATGCATTGATCAGCATTGAGAAATATATCATCATATATGCAAAAAATATATCAACATAAACTCACCCCTTTGGTCATTATAAAAAATAATAGAGTATAAGGAGAAAGTAAAATAAATATAATGAAATATAATGAAAAAGTAAAAAAAAAAAGACATAGTCAGTGAATATTTTTCCTAAGGAGTCAAAATAGAAGGAGTCTGCTAATTGAAATGCAAAGGCAAGTAGTAGAGAATATTCATACAGGAATAATATCAGAGAGTTTGCACATACCAAACTCTTTTCTTAACATACAAAATCTATCTTCAGAGAGTGGCTTAGTGAGAATATCAGCTACTTGATTCTAAGTATTGACAAACAAATGATTAATGGTTCCTTCTAAAATATGATCTATAAGAATATGACGTTTGATTTTTATATACATAGTCCTAGAATGATACACAAGATTTTTAAAAAGATTTATTGCATTGGTATTATCACATAACATAGGAATATGGGAAAAATTTAGAGAAAAATCTTATAGTTAATGCTTCATCCATAAGGTTTGAGAACAATAGCTTGTAACTACTATATATTCCACTTCAGTCGTTGAAAATGCTGTGTAATTTTGCTTCTTGCAGGAACAAGATACTAGACATCCTCCAAGAAATTGACAGTGACCACTTGTGCTTTCTTGATCAACTTTATCACCTGCATAATCTACATTACACTATCCCACTATGTCAAATAAATTAGTTTTTGGATATCATAGTCCAAAATCTATAATTTCGTGAAGATATCAAAAGATTCTTTTGATTGTTTAAAGGTGGTTTTCTTTTGGATTTGATTGGAAGCGTGTGCAAAGACACACACTAAGCATAATGTCCAGTCTTGAGCTTGTAAAATATAGTTACTTTGTCTCATCTGTAGCTTTGCCTTCTTCATCTTTATCAAGTTTAGTTCTAGTGTACATAGGAGTACCCATCAGTTTGACATTTTCAAAATGATATTTATTGATGAGTTCCTTTGTGTATTTTTCTTGGCTAATGAAGATTCCTTTTTCTATTTGTCTAATTTATAATATGAGAAAGAATGATAATTCTCCCATCATGTTCATTTCAAACTTCCCCTACGTTAATGCTGAGAATTCTTCACAGAAGGGTAGATTAGTAGCACCAAATATTATGTCATCAACATATATTTGTAGTATGAATAAATCATTCTCCTTTCTCTTAATAAATAAGGTTTTGTCGACCTTTCCTCTTTCAAAGTTATTCTCAGGTAGAAAGTTACTTAACCTCTCATACTATGCTCGAGGAGCTTGCTTTAAACCATATAGAGCTTTGGTAAACTTTATCACGTAATTTGGATGATTTTCATCTTCAAAACTTGGGGATTGCTTAAAAAATACTTCTTTGTTAATGTAACCATTTAATAATGCACTTTTAACATCCATTTGGAACAATTTAAAGTTTCTATAGCATGCAAAGACAAGTAAAATTCTAATCGATTCCAATCTAGCAACATGTGCATAAGTTTTATCAAAATCAATACCTTCCTGTTAATTATAACCTTAAACTACAAGTTTAGCTTTATTTCTTACCACTTTACCATTTTTGTCAAGTTTGTATCGAAATACCCACTGAGTCTTAATGATTGACTTGTTTTGAGGATGAGGTACAAGATTCTAGACTTTGTTTTGTCAAATAGATTTGATTCATCTTTCACGGCTGAAACCTAATTTTTATCAGCAAGGGTCTCTTCAACGGTCTTTAGTTCTATTTGTGAGATGAGAGCAACAAAGTTGTTCTTGAATGATGATCTTGTTCTTAGAATTTCAGAGGGATCTCCCAGAATATATTGATGTGTATCAAGACCTCTCTATTATCTTAGTATTTTTTGTTGCATAGGGTTCTACTGAGATGAAGGAGCCTGCTCTGTTCTAACTTCAGAGGGGCCTTCTTGATTTTGTAATTATGAAGGTATTATAGGTGTTATTTGATTTTCTGATGTATTTTTAGGTACCAAAGGATGCTCTTCATCATCTGGGTCAATTGGTGTTGTCGAAGGTAGTGCTTTATCAAATATCACATGTATCGATTATTCTATCTTCTCTGTTCTCTTATTACATACTCTGAATCCTTTACTAGCAATACTATAGCCCAAAAATATAGCTTCATCTGATCTCGCATCGAACTTTCTAAAGTTGTCTTTTCTATTGTTTAGAATGAAACACTTGCAACCAAATGCTCAAAAGTAAGCAACATTTGGTTTTCTTCCTTTCCACAACTCATTGAGGTTCTTTTTCAGAATAGGTCTTATGAGACATCTGTTAAGTACATAAAATGTCGTGGATACTGCTTCTGCCCAGTATCCATGAGGTAGTCCACTTTAACAAACCATGGTCTTGGCTATATCAACCAAAGTTCTGTTCTTTCTCTCTACAACTCCATTTTGCTAAGACGTCCTTGGATAAGAGAAGTCGTAAGTTATACCATTGCTGTCATATAATTCTTCAAACTTTATGTTATCAAATTCTCCTCTATGATTGCTCTGAATTGAAGTGATGCAATACCCTTTTTTATTTGAATTTTTCTGTAAAACTTCTCAAACACTTCAAAAGCATCATCCTTATTTGATAAGAAATAAACCCAAGTAAATATGGAGTAATCATCTACTAGTACAAAATTGTAATGTTTACAACCAAAACTTTGAGCCCTAGTGGGATTGAATAAATCCATGTACACAAGTTTAAGTGGTGGGCTAGTACATAATATTTTTAGGAGGAAAGATGCTTCTGACTTTTTTACCTTTTAAACAAGCTTCACAAACCTGATTGCTTTCAAACTTCAAGGTTGGTAATCCTCTTACTAACTCGTTTATGGAAAATTTCGATAGAATGCTTATACTGGTATATCCAAATCTTCTTTGCCAAATAAACGAATCCTTTTCTAGAGAAACAAAACACATAACACTTTGTGCAGACATGTCTTCCAGTGGAGCACAATGTATAGTTGAAGTGTGATATTTCACTTATCAAGTATCTTGAATAGCTATTATCAACTATTCGTTAATTCTCCCTTGTCTTCGTTTTGAAACATATATATAGAAATCATTATCTCATTTTAGGTACCTAAATTTTTCTTGGTTCTTTCGCGTTAGTAGTTTGACCTTTCAATCTCCAAACATACATCTGAGAAAATTTCTTTTTGCAAAAATTACAAGAATTTCTAATGTGACCATGTTTACCACAATAAAAGCACATAATATATGAACGAGAATTGATATAATTTCTACCATGTATCATATTTATACTGCTTTAACTATAGCTACTGCTGGATTTGGCGAAGAAGTTCTTGCATGACCTGATATTGTTGCTTTCATTGTATCATATTTTGGCCTTACCAAAAATGCATTTACCAGTACAAAGCAATGTATCAAAATTCTTCCTTCCATAAACAAAAATTTTCAAATCTTTTTTCTAGGGATTAGATCTTTCTAGTACTTTTCTCTTTTTCAAGTTCTAAGGTGGTGACTTTTTCTTCTAACTTTCTTACTTAATTAGAATCATTTTTTAGCAGCGTATTTTCCAACTTATCTACTCTTTCTTCAGAAACCTTTTACTTAAAGTCAACCTCAAGAGACATATTCCTGGTTGCCAAATTCTCATTTGCAGATTCCAATGATTTAATCTCACTTTTGCAGAGATGCATCATTGCTCTTGGACTTCTCAACTTCTTTAAAATACTTCATTGTCAACTTTTTGTATTGATCATACAATTCATGATATGCATTTTTCAATTCATCAACTTCAATATTAGAGTCAGAATAATATATCTCATCATCTCTTAATTCAGCCATGAAGCAAACATTGCTGACCTCTTTTAGCTCTTCTTCTTCAAAGTTTTTAGAATCCTCATTTGGCCAGTCGACAGTCATCGCTTGCTTTCTTAATTTCTATTCTCTGACTTGTTCTTTTGAAGAAGAGGACATTCTGGTCTTGTGTGTCTAGGCTTCTTATAGTGATAGCATATGATTTGATTGTTTTGTGTATTACTATTACTGCTGCTACCTTTTTATAGGAATATGTTGTTTCCACCTTTCTTATTTCTTTATCTTTACTTCGTCAGCTTCTTTTTATAGAAGCGGGCATATTTTTTGACCATGAAGTTAAAATTGTCATCTCTATCTATTTGCAACTCAATATCACTTTCATCGCCGTTTGATTCGTTAGTTGCTTTTAGGGTCATTCCTTTTTTATAGAAGGATCCTTAATCTCACCCAAGCTTGGTTTCATGGATTATCAGATTTTCTCTTAGCCAGTTAAGTGAAATAGTGTCTAAATCCTTTTCCGTTTTTAGAGCTATCACCTTAGGTCTCCATTCCTTTGGTAGTGACCTCAAAATCTCCATTATGAGCTCATAATTGGGATATATTTTTCTCAAGTTCTTGAGGGTCGTGATGATGTTGTTGAAGCGTTCGAAGAATTCTTCTATGGTCTCTCCCTATTTCATGCTAATAATTTTGTATGATGCATTACAAGACTTATTATATGTTTCTTTACCTCATTCATTCCTTCAAACGTTCTTATAGTTTGTCCCACATTTCCTTTGTTGTAAACAGTAGGATATTTTCTCATATTCTTCTGGAAATAAGGCAAAGATCAGAAGATGTTTTGCTTTAGCATTTAGCTGTGCATTTCTTCTATCAGCATCAGTCCATACTTCTATGTTATTTGAATTGGGAAGTGTAGCTCCAACCTTGATGGCTTGCCAGACTTCAATATCTACAGATTAGAGATAGATTGACATTCTCTCTTTCCAGTATGAGTAATTGTTTCCATTAAAGTAAGGAAACTTTGAGATAGATTGTCCTTCAAAACTTCTCAAATTATTTGCCATGATTTATCACGTGTTATAAAACACAAAAATGTGAAACCTCGCTTTGATACTAAATGATAAAGCAAACATACGCAAGAGGGGTTTGAATTGTGTGTGACTTAAAAAACTTTGCAAGTTACTTTCAGTTCAAAAGGAAATGACAGGGGCCTGTCTAAAATTAAAATAATAGGAGCTTATTGTGTGATAAGATTCTATTTAAACGGAAGGAACCTATTAAATGATGAAAAGCTTGTTAAATGATGAAATCCTGATAAACAAAAAGTTTTAAGAAAAATAATTTAAAACAAAAGGAGTCTGTTAAAACTAAAAAGAACCTCTTGCAAGTTGAAAATAGAAGGAGTCTGTTATAAAGTGAAGAAGCCTCTTACTGAAATAAACACACATACACACAATATAATTCAGAAATTTAAAAGTTAAGAGAAGAGAGAGAAGGACATAGTCGATTTATACTAATTCGACTTATAACTCAAGCCTACGTCCAGTCCCCAAGTATCCAACTTGAGTGTTTCACTATACAATCAAGTAGTATTTTGATGAGCCTCTTTAAGCTCACGAGTACATATTTTTCAAAGTTCTTCAATCTTCTACACTTGAAATATATAACAAGCTTCTAAAAGCTCACAGAAAAAACTAAAGTAAGTTATCAAATAACAATTTCTCTCTTAATAGAGTGATTGCACTTTCGAAGGCATAATAAGAATGATATGACTCTCAATAATATAGATGCCGCTTAAATGTTTTGAAAGTTTGTATATGCATGCTGCTTCACAAGTATCGTTGCTCTTCTTTAAATAGTCAATTTATGTGATTAGTCATTGCTTCATCTTAATTCTAAGTTGACTTTGGATTTTCAATATCATCTCTACTGTTAAATTTTTTTTGGAGCTAATTATTTGAAAAGGCAAGATTCCCCCGAATGTTAATAAGGAAAGTTTACTAAAAAGGTTTCTGTAAGAAATGAAGTAATTCTCCTGTGATTTTATGTCCTTTACAAATATTATCTATATAAGAAAATAATTCAATTTAATTTTGAAATATTATATAGTTATTATCAAAATCGTTAAATATAAACCTTGAGCTAATACCAACGTACGATGGTGTTTTGCTAGATTCATATATTAAAGTTACAGTACATGAAAATCTTGATTTAGCAATCGAAATAGGATTTGATTGGCGACAAACTAGGATCGTGATTCACGGAATTAGCGTATCAAATCAACTTACTTAAAGCACCAAGTATTGGAATTGGAAGTATATGATAAGACATCTACTTTAAAAGAACAAACTTAAAGGGAAAGGTTAAAAGCACTAAAGGAGTCTCCAGTTTAACAACTCTTAGCTTGGTTTCAATATTATGAATATTATATCTGTGTCGGTAACGAATTTAGTTCTAATATGGTAGGAAGTGACGATCACCTCTATGTTAGGATGAAGAGGGTCCAAGAATTGTTGAAGGCCCATAATTGATTCAGAATACTATAGATAGAGTGAAATTGATTTGAAGTAGAATTAAAGCGGTACTAGATAGAAAGAAGAGTCATACGGATCAGCACAGGAGGGACATGGAATATCAAGTTGGAGATAAAGTATTTTTGAGAGTATCGCTTGGCGAGGAGTGCTGAGGTTCGATAAAAAGGGCAAGTCGTATATACATTGGTCCTTATGAGATCATTGAGAGAGTTGGACCATCGACTTATCTTGATTTAGTAATCGAAATAGGATTTGATTGGCGACAAACTAGGATCGTGATTCACGAAATTAACGTATCAAATCAACTTACTTAAAGCCCCAAGTATTGGAATTGGAAGTATATGATAAAACCTCTACTTTAAAAGAACAAGCTTAAGGGAAAAGGTTAAAAGCACTAAAGGAGTCTCTAGTTTAACAAGTCTTAGCTTGTTTTCAATATTATTAATATTATATCTGTGTCGATACCGAATTTAGTTCTAATATGGTAGGAAGTGACGATCACCTTTGTGTTGGGATAAAGAGGGTCCACGAATTGTTGAAGGCCCAGAATTGATTCAGGATGCTATAGATAAAGTGAAATTGATCCAAAGTAGAATTAAAGTGGCACAAGATAGACAGAAGGGTTATACGGATCAGCACAGGAGGGACGTGAACTATCAAGTTGGAGATAAAGTATTTATGAGAGTATCACCTTGGCGAGGAGTGCTGAGGTTCGATAAGAAGGGCAAGTTAAGTCCTATATACATTGGTCCATATGAGATCATTGAGAGAGTTGAACCATTGGCTTATCTTGATTTAGTAACCAAAATAGGATTTGATTGGTGACAAACTAGGATCGTGATTCACGGAATTAGCATATCAAATCAACTTACTTAAAGCCCCAAGTATTGGAATTGGAAGTATATGATAAAACCTCCACTTTAAAAGAACAAGCTTAAAGGAAAAGGTTAAAAGCACTAAAGGAGTCTCCAATTTAACAACTCTTAGTTTGGTTTCAATATTATAAATATTATATCCGCGTTGGTATCGAATTTAGTTCTAATATGGTAGGAAGTGATGATCACCTTTATGTTGGGATGAAGAGGGTCCAAAAATTATTAAAGGCCTAGAATTAATTCAAGATATTGTAGATAAAGTGAAATTGATTTGAAGTAGAATTAAAACGGCACAAGATAGATAGAAGAGTTATACAGATCAGCACAGGAAGGTCATGGAATATCAAGTTGAAGATAAAGTATTTCTGAGAGTATCACCTTGGCGAGGAGTGCTGAGGTTCAATAAAAAGGGCAAGTTAAGTCCTATATACATTGGTCCTTATGAGATCATTGAGAGGGTTGAACCATTGGCTTATAAGTTAGCCTTATCGGATGAGATGTCTTAGATTTACAATTTGTTCCATATCAGTAAGCTTAGGAAGTATCGATCTGATCCTACTCATGTGTTATTGATTCAGGAAGTTGAAATTGCAAGTAATCTGAGTTATGTTGAAGAACTAATAAAGATAATTGGCTATCAAAGTAAACAACTAAGGAATTGAGTGATTCCAATGGTGAAAGTCCTTTGGAAGAATCATTCGAGTGAGGAAGCCACATGGGAAACGGAGGAGCACATGAGAAATTAGTACCCCTACCTATTTGACCATTAAGGTAAGAATTTCGAGGACAAAATTTCTTAAGGAGGGAGAATTGTGATATCATATTTGTCGGTATATGCTTAGGGTTTAACCCTAGATTGAGTATTGCATATATATGCATAACATTAGCAATCATACACGAATTTATATTTAAACAAATTACAAAGATAGCATATGCACTCAATTGACTTATTCCGGGGTATGAAAAATGTTAAGTGATCATAATGTGAATTATGATTTGGTATGTCTTGAATTTTGGTATGTTTGGATTTCAATTAGCAAATTGGGATTAAATGTTATTGATTGAGAGATTAATGGATTAAATGTACATTTGGTTTAGAATAAAAAGCCAAGTGGTAAGAAAAATTGATATATGAAAACTAGGATGATTAAGCCTAAAAATGAGTGACATTTGGCATAGTTAAATTGGTGACAAATAGACTGGTAATTAATTGAAAAATGGACTAATTATAATGAGACATATGGACTGATTAATTGGTGACATATGGCAACTGAAAGTGTGGATAAATGACATCATATTAGGTTGATACATGGCATACATGCCTTAAGATAAATGCCTTGGCTAAATTACAACACCTAGCATTTAGTGAAGAAAGTTACGACAAGGATAGTTCTGTAGTCTTCTCCTTTGTTCTTCACCTTTTACACCGAAATTGCCTCCATCTTCTCTTTGAATTGTGGTTAAACCCTAGATCAAGTTGCTACATAAAATTTAGTTTTTAATCCTGCACAAAATAGCCAAGAAACCAGTTCAAAATGGTCTTGATATTGCTGTAATCAACCTATGTTCACCTTGAGTTTGTGATGAATCATGCATGAATGGAGGCTTAGTTAATCTGAAGTTTTGAGCTAAAATTGGAAGCTTAAAATGTAGGTAACAAATATGATCTTTATGGTATGTTTATTAGTATGAGAATGATGCCTGAATTGAAATGAAATGTATGAGATGTTGATGATGAAGTGTACTGGAAATATGTTGAATAAACTTGGATATTTTATATTTGTTATTGGTGTATGAAAACCGTGGTATATAGATTGATTCATAGATGAATTAGGTCTGTAATTGAAGTATAATGAAGGTGGATTTATTCCAAATAAATATGTTAATTAGGTGTGCTTAAATTGAGAAATGACTAGGACTATATGCACAATAATGTAATAGATTTTGGTTTGATTTTTGATGATACATGAAAGACTAGGATTTGTTAGCTGTTAATTGAATAATTTTGAATTGGAATACGAGAGGTTATTGATGATGAATTAGAGTATGATTCAGGCCTAATAGATATATAGTTGATTAGCTATAAAGTGGTTGTTTTAATTTTGGAATAAAGTGTAAAAAGTCTGGAAAAGTGAAAGAGGAATTGTTGGAATATGTTGGTTGTAGTATTTTCACTGAACATGCATCTATATCTTAGCCATATATTGATCTGTAGACATTATAATGGGATGATTTTAAGTTTATATTAAACTAGATACATATGTGTAGCACCCCAAATTAGGGGTTAGAATATTAAAGGAAGTTAGTACGAATTATGTTTGTTATTTGCTTATTAAATATTTGCTTAATTGTGCATAAGTATTATGGCATGCATTCATGGCATTTTCCGGGTATATTGGTTTAATGAAACTTCGGATTGATTTGGACAGTATTATGATAATTTTAGTAATTTTTGTATACTTCAAATATTTTTAGAAATTGATGGAGGATT
>JANSVB020000056.1:3323826-3339465 GCA_025504935.2 Erythroxylum haughtii
GTCGATGATCGCGGTCTATGCATAATTAGGAATTTCCTGGCTAAGTTGTCGTTATTTGAGTTAATCAATTTTATTTGCGTTCTTTGTTAGTTGAGTCGTAGTCGTTATTTTATTAATTGAGTTTATAATTTATTAGTGGTTATTTTAATTAGTAGTTTTAGTCGAAAACTTCAAAACCCCTTTTTATTTAATTTTATTCGTTCTTTGGCATTTGAATAGAATCAATTGTTCCATTCTCTGTGGATCGACCCCATTTATCACTGTGCGCAATTTATTTTCGTTTGGTATTTGGGATTTATTTTTGGTGGATTCGACACCCATCAATCAGGTGCTAGTAATTCAACATATTCTAGGCCTTTTTTGTTCAACTTCTAAACAAAGGGTAAGTAAAGCCAAGACAAAGTGCTTTTACTCGAATAACGTCTCCTCCAGCCTAGCGTGAAAGCTAAGTCGACAACTGGGTTTTCAACATGTCCATAACTTAGGAAAATACCTTGGAGTCCCAGTAATCCATGAACATACTTCCAAAAGATCCTATCAGTATATCCTCGATAATGTACAACAGAAACTCGATGGTTGGCGTGGCAAATATTTATCACTCGGGGGCAGGTCCACCTTTATCCAATCAGTATTGTCAGCTCTCCCAAACTACACCATGCAAACTGTGAAGCTTCCTCGTCAGTTGTGTGATGAACTTGAAAGGATTATTCGACGATTCCTTTAGGGATCAATTGAGGAGCGTAAGAAGAGTGGTTTGATCAACTGGGACTCAATGTGCAAGCCAAAAGCAGCCGGAGGGTTAGGAATCCAAAAAATAAGGGAAACTAACAATGCATTTTTGACAAAACTTAGATGGCATATGATTAATAGGCTAGAGGCACTATAGTTATAGGAATTAAGTGCCAAATACAATTTCGACCGCACCAACTTACGCACTCATATTTCAGCTACTGGTGGGTCTATGGTATGGCAAGGAATAGCATTCGTATGGGAGCATGTCCTATGAGGTTTGAAATGGGTGGTGGGCAATGGAGAGATGACACAATTTTGGAATGATGCATGGGTCCATGACTTTGGCCCTCTTAGAGCCGAACAATTCAAACTATCCCTAGCCATTTGTTGAATAAACCAATAAAGGCATTTGTGGATATCCGAGGAGGATGGCAATGGAACCTATTCCACGATATCCTACCTCTCTCAATCTGCATGGCGATTGCAGGCATACTCCCTCCATGCACTCAATTTGGTCCGGATCGCATGCTTTGGGGAGCATCACAGAACAGTATATTTTCTATCACCTCTGCTTATAATTTGATAAGTCGGCAGACATAAAGTAATCGAAGCCTATTATGGGAAAAGATATGGAAATGGGATGGTCCACAAAGAATTCGAGCATTCCTATGGCTCCTGAATCATGACAAAATTTCCTCTAATCAACAACGAGCTCTAAGATATCAATCCTCAGATCCGTCCTGCCAGCACTGTGGAGAAATTGAATCAATTCTGCACGTAGTTAGGGATAGTTGTTGAGCTCGTCAATTCTAGAGACGCTTTACCATCAACATAATCTCCGATGATTTCTTCTGGGAGGAAAAAAATAACTGGTTGCTGGATAATTTGCTTCAACATTAGAACTTCTAAGGGCTCGATTGGTTGTTAGTATTTGGAACAACGTGCTGGTTCCTATGAAATTGGCGAAACAAATCAATTTTCGATCCCAAGTTTTCATGGCTGATTAACCCTCATATCATCATTTTTAAGTATGTCCAATCGACCATTCATGCAAAGGTATTGGTGGGTAGGACACTAATGTGTCCAAGACTGCATGTGGAGACACTTGTTAGATGGCGTAACCCTCCATAGGGCTAGATACGTCTCAATACTGATGGAGCGTACCGAGCGTTGACTTCGCGGGCTACAGCAAGAGGAGTCATTCGGGATAGCACAGGGAAATGGCTAGGGGGTTTTGTACACATTATAGGTTACTGCACATCAGTTTGTGCTGAACTCTGGGGGGTATTCTCAGGTTTAACCCTAGCATGGAGTATGGGGTATCAGAGGGTGGAAATTGACATGGACTCACTGACAGTCATCAATTTATTATCATCATCCGATACTTCGTATGTACCATATAACACTTTACTTTTGGGGATTCAACAATTACTACAACGTGAATGGATTGTGAAAGCTAAGCATATCTACCGTGAGGCTAATACCTAGACCTTGACATCCATTGGTATCAAAACCCGCCTGTGAGTTACTTTGATATATATCTTTTTTTTTTTTTGCTCAGAAGGAGAAATACATACAATTTACACTACTAGGCAGGGAAAAGAGACCTCTGCCTAGTAGTGTAAATTGTATGTATTTCTCCTTCTGAGCAAAAAAAAAGATAATCTGTCTTCAACAGTAAGTAAAAAAGTAAGTAATCTTATGAATATATTTGATTAATCTTGAATAAACTCTTTTTACCAAACTAATTTAATATATTTAGTCTTTGCCTTAATCATCGACCTCTAACTATTTTTTTAAAGAATTATAAAAATCATAAAAATATATGTGCTTTTACTAGTACTTATAGGATGTTTGGCATGAGACTATAATATTCTTCTTAAATTTTGATCACTCGAATTTTTCATTTGGTACCCGTACAAAATTGCACAACAATGATAGTATTAATGTTTGTTGTGACTAAGATGAAAGACTATAAAGTTTCTTATCGCACCATTAATAAAAATGAACAATAGCAAAGAACCATTTCTTTCCACATAAATACATTAAACAAGTGCAATAAAAGTTGAAAATTAGATTATGTCCAATCTTTCAGAAAATGGAATCCAACACGCTAACAACCAATCCATGCCTCTACGCCATCGGCCTCAAACATCAACACCGCGTCGTTGCCCGCCTCCAAAGTTGAAGCCTTAAGCCTCCACAATCCTCTATAAGCCACACCAAACTCCAGACAATTAAAGTTCCAATCTTTAAAAGAAAATATGGGATTGTTTGATCTAGAGAGGCACTTCGCCTTCTATGGGGCTTATCATAGTAATCCCACCAATGTTTTGATTCACATGATCTTTGTCTGGCCTATCTTTTTCACTGCCCTTCTCATTCTTTACTTCACGCCTCCTCTGTTCTCTCTCGCTCCGCTCCAGTTTCCTCTGCTTGGTTACCATTTAAACCTGTTTCTGAATTTTGGGTTCTTGTTTGCTCTGATTTATGCGCTGTTTTATATATGCTTGGATGCCAAAGCTGGCATGTTGGCTGCTATGCTCTGCGGTCTTTGTTGGGTGGCTAGTAGTTATGTCGCTTCTTGGCTTGGTTTCTCTCTTGCTTGGAAGGTACGGTTTCTGGGTGGCTTGTTATTACCTTATGTAAAATTCAAGTTTTTTTTTGGTAATTTTTTTTCTTTTTTCGTGTATTGGGTAATACAATCATCTTATTTGTCTTTTACACATTGACTTTTGATGCTCTCATCGAGATTAATCTTTAAAAAGTGCGTAGGGGTGTTGGTGATGGAGTTTCTGGTATTGTAAACTGGGGATGGTTCTATCTCATTCTCTACCTAAATTAAGACAATTTTTAGTACAAAGATATAATCGTCATACTCTGATATAACATTGAACTAATCGAGATTTCTAGATATCTACCAGAGGGGGCGAGAGAGAGAGAAGAGTGGGAAAAGTTAGAATTTTGAATACCACCTCAAGGTTTGTGTTCGAGATATGGAGCAACTACATGATCGTCAAAAAGTGTTTTCCTTTAGTTATGAAATTTGGTGGCCAGTGTTTGCTTTTGAGTTGGCTATCAACTTTGTAGCTCTTCTTTTATATCTCCTTTTATTTTCTTCATGATATTTGTTTTGTTCATAATTGATTTGCTTTTTAATCTATTTCTGTGCACTACTGTGTAAAGTTTAATGTGCCCAGAATATTCTTGTCTGATTACCTATATGCTGAGAAATGTCGGGTTTGCGACTCAAGTGAAACTTGGGCATCAGGACTAAGAGTGGCCATTTCTTAAAACCAAAATCTGAATGAAGATGGATCCGACTTCTGACATGGACATTGGACTATCATAAGATATTGGATTAGAGAATCAGTTACTAGGACCAGTCTTTCCTAGGCAAGACATTTTCACTTTGACGTTCATTGCTTGCAGTTATTGTATGCAAGGTCTACACGTTATCATCTAGACCTTGCATGATAAGGTGTAGGTAACCATGTGGGGACATAAACACAAATTTTATTCATACCTTATATGGTTGATAGTCTGTTTTGCTCCAGATGAATTTTAAGCTTGAAATTACTTGCAGATCGTTCTGGTAGCCCAAGTTGTTTGTTGGACTGGACAATTTATTGGTCATGGGGTCTACGAGGTAGCTGCTTCTAAGATAGTAGATCAGTTATCGGTATACTCTGTGTACTTCTAACTTCAATTGGTCATGCAGAGACGAGCACCTGCTCTTTTGGACAACCTAGCTCAAGCATTTATCATGGCTCCCTTTTTTGTGCTTCTGGAGGTAATTCCTTGAAATCAACTCTCTATTTTGTGACTATTTAATCCAACATCCAAGAACTGAGGTATTATGTCTCTCTGCCTCAGGCTCTTCTGACCTTTGGCTATGAACCGTACCCTGGCTTTCAAGCAAATGTTCAAGCAAAGATTGGAGCTGAAATCGCCGAGTGGCAAGAAAAGAAGCAGAAGTTGATTTCTTAGACTGTACAGGTGTCTTGTTCATATAGCTTGTTGCCCAGTTTAAAATCCTTCTAATGGATGAACCCATTATGATTATATTTTCGACTTTTTGTCCACTGTGATAAAGCTGCACTAAAGAATCTCCGAGAGAAATGCATTAAGTATTTCCTTTTGTAAATAGAACATAAAAATACACCCCAGCCATCAAATTCCCTTTTTTATGTAGTCGTGGTTGTTTCTACGATCAATATCATTCACAGAACTTCATAATTCAAAAACATCATACTGAATAATGCCTTTTCAATCGTTTATATTGGATTTCTTTTCAGGTATTTCTCTCAAGGATTGACTGCTTAAATGAGGAGCATCTTTAACAAGCCTTTACTGCTTCTTTTCTTATTCGTAAAGTGTGAAATAGGAAGTTGGTTTTGCATTTAATGGGCTGAATTTTACAGAAATAATTGCTGATGTCATATTTTTCCAGATTTGTCAAACTAACTTGTTGAAACACATTCACATTGTGTTCATCAAATCAGTCTGCATTTCTTTTAAAACCGATCGATTTTGGAATATGTATTTCCATCTCATACGTAATGATTACGTTCTTAGATGTGCCTTATGAGCGTATAGCTACCTTAAGCTTCAACCCATGTGCCATTGATAAAATGGTCATCATCCTGTACTTCACGGGATGATTTGGGGCCAGGTTGAACTCGAAAAATCTACCCAATATAGCAAGTGCCATCTTCATTTGGAGATACGCAGAGTCCTTGCCGAGACAAATCCTTGGTCCAGCCTGCAGAAGATTAGAAAATAAGAAATGTGAGCCATCCGCTGCAAGGAGCGAGGCATGAATTGTGTTCAGTAGAGCATATAATGATCACTGAAATTAGACACCATGAGCAGCCATCATCTCTTGGTTGAAAATGCTTTCTCGCTTACTTGAAATGCTGTAAACTTGAAGGGTGATGCTTGTTGAAAGATTCCATCTTTAATCCATCTCTCAGGTTTGAATGAAGCCGCATCAGGTCCCCAGTTGTATTCCATTCTACCCATTGAATAAGGAACATAAGTTACCATTCCTCCTGCTTTTAATTTAGTCCCGTCAGGCAAAACATCATCCTCCAGGATGCCTTTTGGGTCCTGCAATCCTTCACAACATTAGCTTGATTGGTTCCAAATAGAAGGTCTAAAGCCTTGACCAGAATTTCATTTTTAACGATGGCGGATGTTTCAATCCTCTTCTCTTGAATGTCATTCTTTGTTTTGACACTAATCTGAAAGGGCACGTAAGTCATACCTGAGGAACTGCAGGATACAGACGAAGTGTCTCAGTGATTACTGCATGCAAATAAAACAATTTCCCCAATGAATCATATGTCAAGAGTCCTGAAAATTGCGTCGCTCTCTGATTGAATGATTTCAGGTCTTCTTTGTCAAAATGAACCAATGCAATGTTCTCTTCCCGTGCCCTTTCTTCTTCAAAATGTTGGAGTTCCATATAGAGCTTCTCTGCCACGTGCCGATGGGTCATTATCATGTATACAGCCCATGAGAGAGTTGTAGCCGTTGTGTCTCGACCAGCTATAACGAAGTTGAGGACAATATCTCTAAGACTTTTCTCTGTCATATCGCTTTCTGGATCTTCACCTAACTCAATGAACCTTGACAATATATCGTGTTTTACCTAAAATAACCAAGGCCAACACAGGTACGTTAGTGAGCACAACTTTCTTTATTCTGAGAACAGAACATTCTGCGATGTATCTTGTTACCTTGGTGTTTCCGTCAGTATCTCTAGTTTCTTGTATTTCTGCCTTCCTTTTACGAATCACGGAGTAGGTGAAATCATCAATGATTTTAATGCTCCTATCAAGCAAAGCTTCTGAACCCACATTAAGAAATTTCTTAACCTTCCATAATGGATCGATGAATCTAAGAGTCACAATAATATTGGCAGTATCAAAAGCCTGAGCAAAGCAATTTTCTGGTAGATTTGGAGTCAATGTTCCTATCTCTACTCCGAATCCAACTTTGCAAATTGAGTCCAGAGTCATCCTCATAAACAAATCCTGCAAGAGAAATTTTGAATCAGAATCACAACAGAGACCATTTTGTCAACAAAGTAGGAAGGAAATTTCTTGTTGCATTGTACAAAAAGTAGTCTAGTTTCTCAAGGTTCAGTAAGGACAGAAGCTCTAATAGTTACCTGCATGTCCACTTCTTTATTACAGAAACATGCCTGACCAAGAATTGATGAGAGTTTTAAGCTATACTGCCTGAAGACTGTGGTGCTGAAATCCCTTAAATTCTTGGATGCAAACTCAAAGCTAGCTGTCTTTCTTTGTTTCCTCCACAGTTCACCATCCACATTGAATATACCATCTCCAAGAAGCGCTTCCATATAGGAATGGTAGGTTTCACCCTTCAATTCACATCAATCTCCGTCATAATCCAACACAAATACATGAAAGTAAAAAGACCTCAGAACTTGGTGAAATAAAAGTTAAGGATTAGAATTAAGATGAATTTAAGCTAAGCACAGGTCAATTCTCTGCAATCTCCTAATTTTTGAGTGTCGACTCAGTATTACTTAGAACCCTGAGGAAAGCAGTAGACATTAGGAACATGTACCTTTGGATAATTGGTAAAGTTGGTCTTAAGGACGTGTTCAACATTAGCAGGGTCTGCAATGTAAGTATAGGTTGTGAATGGCATAGGGACTACCACAGTTTTATTCTCAGAAAGGTAACTGACAAGCCAGTCATGCATGCGATCAAAGTTCATGAGCTGCTCAATTGCTGCTCCTACAATCGGCCAGGTCTTGGGGCCTTTAATGTGCCTTTGGCTCCACCTATGAATAAATAACCATGTAAATACCATGCAAGCTAACATAAATGTCAAAGCCATTTTATACCCTTCGGCAGTGGAAGAGAGTAGAGGCAGAAGTCTTATCTTCTTCCTATGTCTTTTTAGCAGATTCTTGTGATTAGGGTAGTGTTGTTAGTGAAGCTGTGGGTTAGTTATTGGGACTTGGGAACTATAATTAGCCAAATACTGGTCAACATTCTTTGCATGCTCTAGAGGTAATCAATATTTAAGTATTGCTTCACCTTTTTCTTGCCCTTCACCTACTTCAACCCAAGTCAGCTATTGTGACAAAAATTATAGCAGCAAAAGACGTTAAAATTGCAGAAATTTCAGTTGATAGAAATGTAGTCCATGTGACCCTTTCAAATTAAAGAAGCAACAAATATAACTTATTCTAATGAAATTCCACAATTCTGATGTAATCAATGCAATCCCACATCTTTATATTATTGAATCGCTTTCATAGCCAAGGACAAATTAGCCCATGCATGCACCCAACCTGTGGCTAGACATTCAACACTTATTTCTTTCTGCATGTGCTTTTGACCAATTTCTAGATAAGCTTCTACGTGTATTTTAAAACAAATAGTTGCATTACGCATTTTGAATGTCAGGCTGGCGCTTTCAAATCTATGATTTCTTAAAGGAATAGTTTTACAAAATTATTTTAATCCACCATTAGTCTTATATTTATTTAATTATACTTCTTATGGTTTGTGCCAACTAACATGCTACAAAAATATATAGTAAGAAAAAGGCTGCAAATGCTAATTGCTTCCATTCTTGGACAACAGGATGAAGAACTATATATATTCTTCCAGAGAACTTTTAGGTGATAAAAGTGGTGAAGCTATAGCAGTTGCCAATAAATTTGTTAATATCATATCTGCTTTTGACCCTATCGTTACAATCTTCGAGAGATTAGTCAATTAACATAGCTTTGATCTTCTTTTTTTTCAGAATATACATATATATATATATATAATAATTATGTATTTTTTATGAACATGATCAGTTATCAATCGTTAGAAAATGGTTTCAATAAAAAATTCATAATGCTCATGTTGCTAGTTTGTTTTCAAGGGGACTTGGAGAATAAAATTCCTTAGCGAAAATAAAACGGAAACAGCCACAGGAATGAAGGTAATGACTACTGATCATGTACATCATTTTCAGTTTTGTCCTATTTCTGTATTGTATAGTACATATTATCACAATAAACATGCTATAGTTCACAATTGAACAAAATCTAAATGCATGTCAGCAGCTGACAATTGTGCCTACATGGTCCTTGAGAAGACACTTTCCGCAATTCCTTGGAATAGGTAAGGTCTGAACCACTTCGGTATTCAGGAATACCAATTTTTTTTTATTTTATTTTTAATCACTGAAATCCATAAAATGTTGGATTCCCATACAGTGGCTGGTTTGGGATGCTACCCTGACCCTGACCCTGACCCTGACCCACCTGCAACTTTCCAAAGTCAGTGTATCTGTAAGGCATTTCACCCAACTGAAACTTTTCAATATGGTAATCAGTGCCAGCATTGGCCAGGACGCTTTGAAAATCTAGACTGTTGTTGTATGCTTCATCATTCAGAAGCTGAGATACTGGAACCACACATTCCATTTCTAGAGGATGAGAAAGAGAAGAAGGCCTTGGGTGTTTGAGCATCTGTTGTTCACTAACATCATTAACAACAGTCGGTTCCAGATGGGAATTTTTGTTTCCTAATATTTTATCTTCCAACTGTCTTTCTACGTGCCTCTTTTTGTAGATCCTACATAGGACCCAATCATCCAACTGCAAGCACAGAAAACAGAAGTATTAGCTATGTCCAAAACAGACCATACAAACATTAAAACCAAAAGTTCAGGAACTTTAATTTAAGGACCTTAGGCTTCCATAGGTGGCATTAATCTTACCCTCATGGATGCATTGGATTTGTTTCCAAGCTTTTTTGGTTCATTCAACCGATACTCATGCATAATCCACTCCGTCTTAATACCCTTTGGTGGTCTACCCTTGTAGAAGACAAGAGCCTTTTTGACACCAACATACCTAGACCCGCTATATATGCCCTTATCTGTGCCTGTGGCCTTCCAGTAACCAGACAAAGTTGCTCTATTAGGCCTAATTCCATTTGGATACTTCCTGTCACGAGGACTGAAGAAGTACCATTCGTTTTCTCCAAAGTCAGTTTTCTCTGCACATCATACGAGTAAACAAGTGAATAATATGCGTAGAAAATAAGTTAGCGTCATGAAGAATATGCAGGACAACATAAAGAGCATCCAAAAATGGAGTTCTTTTGGGGTAATCACGAAACCAACCGGGCAATTGCCAAGGATCAAACTTGTAAATATCAACTTCCGGAATTATTGAAACAGGGCATGGCTTGGACGTGGCTTGGTTTCTGGGGTAATAGATGATCAGTTCCTCGTCTGTTGGGTGGAACCTGAAACCAGGAGGAAGATCAGAGCTACTTTGGCCCTGCATTTGAATAGATCAAAATAAGAGAAAAAGCTTTGGTGCTTTGGCTCAGGACTAGATAAATGAAGAGATGGGAGTGTTTGAAATGTTTAACATGAGATAGGAAGGCCTTATATTTGTGAGGGATATTGTCGTTTTATGGGTATTGCATGGATTGGATTGGTTGTTACTCTGACTTTCCAATACCTCGGATTTGATTAACGTGTTAGCTGTACTCTCATTAAGTAAGAGTTGGAAAAAAAAAGAAAGTGCCTAAAAATACACTAATAAAAGCGGTATTGTGGTTAGGTTCCCGGTACTTGGCAAATCGCTGTATCAACTCAACACCTTTTCTCAGCCAAAGGGGTATATCCTATTGGATACCTCCGCTATGCGACACTCAGCATTTCTTTTGGCACGCAGCCTAAGTCCAAAGCTGTTGTTGTCTGTTTCACTCGATAAGACGACAACATGACGTACTCTCCAATCTTCATCTGTATGAGTGTTCTTATTCCATACAATTACAGCGATTATGAGCTCAAGGGACAATGCAAAGTTAAGATTGCAGCTTCTTCTTCTTCTTCTTCTTTTTCCTTTTAATGTTATGAATAGGTTCAAGTTTGATGAATTTGAAACTTGAAATTAAATAGAGAATACGTTGCATGTACCATTATTAAAGTATTAATTGAGTGTGGCCTTAAGAAAAATTCTTCATAAAAATATACCAGAAAGTGTAAGTTCATATTTGGGTAATATAGAATTGTTAAGCGTGTGAATTTTTGTTTTTGAATTGGATACCATATCGAATCACATAGTCACTTGGGAATCTTCCTGCTCATGTACTTTGGCTTAAGCTCCCGTTGTTGAACCCATCAAAATGGAGTGAAACAGAGATGCTGCTTTCCACTTTCCAACATTGGCAAAGGTAGAAATTGGAGAAAACCCATGTCGGCGTTTTGTAACTATGGATTATGGAAAAGTGTCGCGGGACCATACTTGCGCAATTGCCACGTAACCCCCCTGCCAAAAATGTCAATCTACAAAGTAAGTGGGATAAGCTTTGCAGAAGATGTGTTGGCCAAAGCATCAACTACTTGTGTGGTTCTTATCTAGCCACCTCACTGGTGGGTTCTAATTGGTTCAAGTATGTAAGCCACCTTGATTAGTACCAATTTAAGACATTCTTTAACCCATTCTAATTAAATGGCTTTTGTTCTATCACCTCATCAGCCGTCAGATTAGGTCAGCTTCCATTCAGGGGTCTCTTCAGCTCCATTGGGCGGTACCCAAATTATCCCTTTCCTCCCTTTCCTTTGTTAAGAGAGGATTAGTTTTACAGGTAACTTTACTTCTAGCCTCACTTGAACTCCTATGTAGAAAATATATATATATATATAGTATTTCTGGTTATATATATAGAGAAAATTTTACCCATATTTCTGAAATTTAATAAGCTTTATATATATATATATATATATATATAAGCAAGAATAAACAAGAAATGAAATGATAATTTTTTAAGAATAGAATATAATATGTATTATTTAGTTTGGTTTATTCCTACAAATTTTTAATGATGATATTTAGTTTGAAAACATAAATTTAAAATGACAAATGAATAAATAATAAGAAGATCAAAATATTCATTAATCCTCATCATCATTATCATTTAATTTTAATAATGATATTATTTTTATAGCTAAGTAATTACGTAGATTTCTTCTTAAAGATATTTTTACCCAATAAATCATCACTTTTATTCTCAACTCATTTTTTATTAAACTCAAGAAATAAGTAAACTCTTAAATTATATATTTTTATGCTTTAATAATTTATTACTAAGAATAGATTAAGAATGAAATAATAATTTCAGTAAATAAAACACCCTATAAATGTCATAATATGAGATGCAGGGTAAGTAACTACTTATTAAATTATATTCCAAGTCGATCATCAGTTTTCAAATTCAATTCACAAAGAAAAGATAGAATCGAACAATACACATACACATGCCAAGCTAATGCCGTGATTAGTGGTGGTTTTATAAACATCTAGGACGTCGACATGGACTAGAGCAAGAGGTTGGTCAGAGGGGACTAGATGGTGCATATTAAATTAAGCTACTGGATTTAGAAACACATGCTGATCGTAAGATTAAATAAATGGACAAAACAGGGGGGAATTACTGATCTGATGACTCATGGGAAGGTCTCGTAAGTCTTATTTCTACAATTGTGCTTCCGCTTTACTTGGAAAGTCGTTGGCGGCCGTGACGTATCCATACGTGCATACTTGGCATGGCTCCACGTTAAAATATTGGGATCATATGAAAATCTAGGTTGGTATTTAATGGTTTTTAATGCTTATTATTCTTAGATTTTAAAAAATATATATTAATAAAATTTCATATCTTTATTGAATAGGAATTATTAATTCATATATTTTTTTAAAAATATTTTATGAGGAACATTAAGTTTAATTACTTGGACATTGATTTTCTACAAAATTATAGTAGATCAAAACTATTGATGTCTGTGTCACATGAATGCGAGGGGTTTAAAAGTTAGAATTGAGTTGTTCTACTAGTTTGTCCTTACAGCTTGTCAAAAGACAGTGTGTCTAATTAACTCTTGACGTTAGTGTTTAAGGCGACTATATTAAATTGTCCTGTCTATTAGGCTGTGTGGCCGTATATACTGCGAAAAAAATCAATCTCAGCGTTAAGTTAAATTCTATTATATTCTAGAAAAGCAAGTCCAGTTTTTTAATGTTATTTATTTTACATATCCTTTTTTTTTTGTAGCAAACTAAAGAAAAAGGCGATTATATTTATTTAAAATAGAATTAGAAGCTAATTTTCTATTTGACACTTCAAAATCTTAACGATGATAGAGTAATTACATACTATATATAAAACATAGAAAGAAAAATGTTTAAGATTATAACTAAATAACATCAACATTATTCTTTATGAATCCCACTCAGACGCGGAGTTTGAAGAAATCTAATAATATAAAGTCTTACCTTTAACTAATAGTAAGACTATTTCCAAATAACTCACGTGAAAAAAAAAAACAAGAGAGAGGGAAGAGAGAAAGAGATAGCGAGAGTTAGAGAGAGATAAGGAAATAAATAACAATAATAATAATAATAATAATAATGTAACTAAAGTGTTTCCTAAATAGACAATAAGCTAACACTATATGGAGGAAATATTAATAATAAAATTTGAATATTTTTAATTGTAAGACAAATTTCAAGTTTTAGAATAAATAATACAAATTTTGTAACTTTTAGAAAACAGGATAATATAATTTTGGTTAAACAATTTTCTTTTTCTTTAAATACCTTATTTTCCTAAAACTAAATATACAATATTTCAATTTCGTATGTCAAACTTTTGTAAAACTAATTCACTTTAATTTCAAATAAAATAAGTTTAATAAAAAATATCTACAATTTGATATCGTCTCACAACCATTAAATTACACTTTTCTATTATGCTCTTAACTTTAATTTTCAATTTTATAATTTTATAATTTTTTCAATTTTCAGTTTATAAGATGTATATAATAGTTGAAGGTATGCATAAATTAATTCAATAGTTCTACATAAAAATATTACTTTAACAAAAATAAAAAGAAAAATCCAACTCTTATTAATAACTATTTATAATTAAAAATAAGAGATTAATGATATACACTAATCATAAGATAAATTGAATAACAAAATAGTTCTTAATCAAAAACAAACACAAGTTAAAAAATAAAAAGAATTTTACTTTTAGATAAACCTTTTCTCCCTAGCCAAACTTCAATCTTTGTGGTTAAATTTGTATTATAAATAAAATATTAACTTTCTTAATTAAGCCTTTACTTTCTAATTTAAAATTTGTTACTTTAGAATAATATTAATTTTTTAGTCAAACGTTTATAAGAAATCTTATGTAAATTTTATATTTAAGGAAGTGTTATAATAGGTGTCATAAGAACATTTTTAGGGTGAAATATAATTGAACAAATTATCCAAGTCTTAGTGCGATAGTTTCCTACTAAAAAAGTCAAATAAAGAATTTTAGTAAAGCTCTCGAACTCTATATAAAATATAAATTTACTCATCTTCACCACTAATTTATTAAGTTAGTAAGAAGCTGTGATTTCTGTCACTAGCTCTACTTAATTAGCAAGGAGACATCACTTAAATCACTAACTCCACTAATATAATTGAGAAAGTAGCTTTAGAAATCTCCCACTCTATTGTTACAATACCAAATAACATTTTTACTAATTAAAAAAGTGTTCCTACTCTATAAGATGGTGCTCTACTTTGTTTAATTCTTTGTCTCATGTTCTTACTATGTATCGCTATATTATTGTCTTTTGAACCTACAAATGCCTTTATTGTTTAACCATCCTGACTTACTTTGTATATGGTCTATTCAAGCACACATGTGATGTAATCACATTGCTCTATGACCAAGTTAATCAACAATTTGAGCCATTTTATAAGAAACATTATAGATTTATATTAGACTCCTAAGTCTTAGATAATGGAATTATGCAGGCATTGGCAAGCTTTGACTAGTATTCAACACCGGAACAACGAAACAAGGCAAGGACTTGCGAGGAGGCAAGGACGAAATGAGACAATGTCAAGCGTTGGCATGCATTAGTGCACATGGGAGGAAATTTTTGACTAGATGCTAGATTCGAATGTGAGACCAAAAGAAGATTTAAGATGGACATCGAGTGGAAGGTTAGATGGATCACAAGCATGACATGAATATGCGAGAGTTCCAAGGTGAGTTAGCAAGTAGATCAAGCATGGTCTGAATTTTAGGAGAGTTTTGTACCTTGTACGAGCTGACTTGGCTAAGGCTAAGTTGTTGATAGACTAAAGACTTAGTGTATGCTCAAGTGGACGGATATGACTAATGAAGTTGGCGTGGGTAAGCATTAGATAAACCATTGGAGTTGGCGTAGGTAAGCATTGGATGAACCAGTGTGTTATTGGCTTGGATGACTTATCATCAACGGATAGAGATGAGGAGATCTTGAAAAATGTGATGAATAAGATCATAGTGGATGAACATCAGCTGTAAGAGATAAAGATCATGTGGAAGGATCATCTGAAGATAGAAGAGATCTTCGTAGATATGGATAATCATTTCTAGATAGTGTTATCTTTTATCTTGTTATTGTAATGTAGCTTAATCCTATTAGATAGGATCCTAATTTGATAGGAATATCATCTATTGGTTAGTATGATGTAATCTGATAAGGATAAGATATGATAAGATTGTGACCTTAGCTAGTAGAGTTATATTAAGATTCTAAATTAGTCATCTAGAGCTGCCTATAATGGCTCATTTAAGCCTTGCTTTTATCAAAGAGGAAGATGATGAGTGTTAGAGACACTTAGAGATTGAGAGAGTATTCCTTTGTATACTTTGAGGGAAGTAATAAAGGTTGACCTTTATCATATCTCTTTCTAGTGTTCTTATTATTGCCATGATTATTTAGTTCTTTTGCAGTTTTCTTACAAAGGCATGAGAGCGATACACTACGAGGGTGAGAAAAAGTAGGTTGGTTGAT
>JANSVB020000056.1:3386988-3398892 GCA_025504935.2 Erythroxylum haughtii
ATCAATTTACAGTAATCAAGTAACAATTTTGCAGTAATCCATGTCAACACGTAAACAGTAATGGGGATACTGTTCTTTGATCTAAGAACAGCAACATAATTGACTGAGTTTGGAAGATAAAGATCTTGCCATGAAGACCATACTTCGGGCAGGGCCTGTTTTAGTGGTAGTGGAGGTAAATGGTTTTTAAAAAGACTAGTACATAGTCCGTTCTAGTGTTATTGGAAGGGAAAATGTAGGTAAGCTTTCAAAAATAGGACGCATTTAGGTTTTCAAATATTATCTTGAGGACACTTTCAAGTGTCTTTTCTTTAGTATCTTCCTGATAGATTTGGATAGGCATATTTATTATTCTTTTTCTTTTCCCCTTGCATGATCAAATTTCATTTGATGGGATTGGTATTCATTGAGCTTACCTGAATCTTGACATTGTTCATGAGTTGGATTGTAGACAGTTTTATGCTTCATTTTAAATGAAAGAAAGGGCTTGGTAAATTGATCCAAGAATATGCGAAGGTACAATTGGGACTTGGGAGTTATTAATGATGATAGAGAAGCATTTCAATGTCGCTGAGGACAGATTAATGATAATAGTTAGAACTTAGTAGTACCCTCTTAGGAATCAGGTTCCAATTTGAAACCTGTTTCTCAATATGGGTAATTGAATAAGTAAATTCATTGATGAAGAACGAAACTAAAAGAAAGTGACTCTTTGTTCTCTTGGGAGTTTATGTTTAAATTGTTAAGAAGTTATAATTTCATCATGAAGCAATGTCCTCTGTCATCCTCTTCCATCCATTAAAAACCACCAGCAGAATTGGATCAACAATTGAAGAAAATGGGAATAAATATCAAGGGGAGGCTAAAGAGGAAGAGGAGGGAGAATGAGGGTTGTGCTTGTTCATGAAGGGAGGTGGCTGCAGAGACACTTCTTTAGTGTGGGAAAATTGCATCAAGGAGGGGGAGAAGAACAAGGATGATATAGTAGAGAAGTGCTTGAAGGTTACTGCAGATTTGAGGAGGTGTATAGATGTAAATAAGGATTACTACGAGTCCATCTTGAGGTGGAATCGGACGACGTTGCTGTCAAAGGATCCCAGTGTAAATGTGTAATGTAGATTTGAATGAAAAGGAGGAACCTCTTGATTCTAAGGATTCAGAGGTAAAGCAGGTCTTGGTCAACAAATGAAGTCACTAGGAAATTTGTTTATTTTAGTCTATTTGAAAAACTAATATCCTTTTTATTTTTCTGGCTTTTTGTTAAAATAGATAAATTGCTGAATCAAAGAAAGGTTCAGTTTTGACTGGTAAGCTCCTATCTTGACAAACTAAAACTTAGTGTGGTAATTTAGTGCTTTCATTGGATCATATCTGTGTTCATGTCCCACTCATTCCTATCCTAATCTCATAGAATTTTGAAGGAGCCTTTAGGGCACTTGCACTGGCAATTCCAGAGCTTAATCTCATAGCCTTACCAATTGTAATAGTAGTAGATGTACCAACAGATGTAGGCAATTGTTTCTCTATTCTTTTCTCCCTACGAATAAGGGTATCAAAATCAATATACAGCCAAACATATTAGATCTCTCTTACAAGATAATCACTATCCACTCACTTCAAAGATTTGATAAACTCTACTCTAACTGAAAAGAAAAAAGAAAACATATATGGTCAGATTAACCATTATTCTGCTAGTCGTCGGCCTAAATTGTTGACCTAATCTCAAGCTTGTCCTTGGTTGGTTAAGTATTGCTAGTGACCGTAAAGCGATTATTGTTATGTTGAGCGGTTGGTCTAGTTGCAGTTTGAAGCTCTTCCTGCGAAGCAATGGGGCCACAGTTTCTTGTTGTAAAAATAAATAAATAAATCCATTGTTGAGCTACGAATGAGTTGATCTAGTTATACTTTGTCGAGTTCTTTGTAATATCACCTAATTGTAAGCGGTGATGCGAAGACGAAGAAAAGTAAACGGAGATGAGAGGATCTTATCTTATGATTTAGAAATTGGAACAATTATTAAACCATCGTGTTATATAGACAAGATTTATGATCCATTTTGTAGTGGAAATGTCGACAATTATTTAAAAATAATAATATGTCAAAGTTTAGATTTCTGTTAATTTGACAGTATTAACTATTTATTTTAAACGTTAATAAAACTTTTAAATCTAAGTTGAAATTACTCCTACCTTATTTCAACATTCTTTTTATTTGGTCACGGGCACTAATGCAGGCGACACTATGCATTCGCTGATGTCCTCAGGGTCTGCTTCACGAAATTGCAGAGACAACAAGTAATCAAACATGAACGAGCAAACTAAAAGACTCAAAATCTGCTTTTATTTCCAGCTTGTGAAATTTCAGGAAATCTTTCATGTAACATGATTGACCCATAAAAGAAAGTAAGAAAACTGGTTGATTAGAAGTTTGACATACAATGCGTAAGGATTGGTTGAAGGATCTCTTTCGGGAGACGTGATCCTCTGGCCCATGTACCCTATCCCAACTCATCCAAGCTATCCATTTATGTAGTTCTCCTGTCTCAACTCATCCAAGCAATTCATTTATGTGGGATCACATAAATAGATGGCTTGGATGAGTTGGGACAGGATTGGGAAGGTAGGATTTGAGGTGCTCTTTCAGCCTCTTTGATTGAAAACAATCCCAAGGAAAATCAAAAAGCTTCATGGAACAGACAGCAAAGACGTACATCGGATTCATCATCGAGATGGCTAATGCAAGTTTTGGATAGAGTTTTTGAGTTCAAGAAGAAAATCTTGCACTGAAAGCTCAAGCCTGAGTTCATCATTTACAGATGTTTTTTAATTTTATTTGTGGAGAAAATGGACCGCCATCATTAACTTGGTGGTGGGCATTTCATCACATTTGGGACCAACAAATCTAATCTGATTGACAAGCCCTAATTTTGCACAGGTTAGCAGTTAATGCACTTCAAATTTTTACAGATCTGATCTTTAACTTATGAATTTTGGATATGAAAATAAATGATCAATGCTACTTTCTTCATGGTTTGCAGCTAAATTGAGAGGAGAAAATTATGATATAAACAAAATTCTAATAGTATCACTTTGTTCCTACCAGCTATCCAGATGCAGTGAAGCTCTTGTGCAGTATAGACTTATCAGCAATTAAGTTTAAGTCAACAAGTAAAAATTAAAGTCTAGGTATTCATTTCTATTTTTATTTTTAAATTTAGAAAAAAAAAACTTTGATTGTTTAAGATTTAAGGTTTTTTTGTTTTGGTTTTAGTTTCTTCTGGCTTTTAAAGTTTATGAAAAGCATAAAAAGTAACTTTTATTTTTATTTTTTCATAACATGATTTACTATAAATTAAATATATATTATTTAATTTATTAATTTTTAATAAGAACTGGAAATAATTTAATTTAATATTATAATTAATTAATTAAAATTAATTATTAATAGGAATTATTGATAATTTAATTTTACATAATAATTTTAGCTAAAATTTAAATTACATCAAACTAAATAATTATTAATAAATATAGTTAAAGTTAAAATATCTTCAAGATATATAAATTTCAAAATAAATATTAATTTCAAAATAAAATATTAATTTCAAAATGTTTATTTTAATAAAATAAAATAATTTTATTAATAATATGTTAATCAATATTATATAAGATATTGAAATAAATTTATTTAATGATAAATAATTTATCTTTAAGTTTTATCTAATATTTAATAATTATAAAAATAGAACTATATTGACATTAACAATTAAATAGATTTTGATTTTATCTAAAAGAAAAATAAAACTAAAAATAAAAACGAAAACTAAAAGTTGTAACGAAAAAATAAAAATGAAACCAAATGACACTCATTTAACAGCGATATCCACTAATTATACTTCCTACTCAATTTATCTTTAATTTTTTAAATTTTCTCATTCATTCAACTTTATTAGACCTCCAATTCACTTAATCTTCTTTAAGTCCTCTTGAAGAAGCATATTTTTAAAGCTTTCTAACATCACATCTGTTTTTTCTCATGTGGATTCTCCTATCTTTGGTAAGTATCAAGTGACACAAAGAGTAAAATCTCCTACACCTCTAGAACCAAATTCCATAAAATATTGAACTTATAATTTATTAAACTAAATTTGGGGTAAAACCTATTTTTTAAATGCATGATTTTTTTTCTTTCAATGGCTGGTTAATTTCCTTTATTTTTATTCTTTGATAAATATTGTGCATTCAGTTTCATGATATTGCATTTATATCAAATCATATTGCAATTTGGGTCAGCTTTTAAGGTTTTCTTAATTACAAGTAAAAGAAACAAAAGCGACTAGCACTCGAACCCTATCTTCCTACGAACGTAAGGTTCTACGATAAAAAGTTCCATTCATGTCTTGGTGTAGGACGTCCTTGACGCTCGTTGGAGGCTTGTGAAGAATATGCAGACCTGGTTCTGTTGAGGAGGCTAGATTAGCCAATCTATCTGTACACTGATTGCTTTCTCGATATGTTTGCTTTAGCTACACCGCCCATACTTGAAATATCAGCTCTCGGATACTTATCACCAAAAAATTAATATCAGTCATATGGTTAATGGATGCGGAGAGGATGTTAATAACTTCTAATGAGTCCACTTCTACTATCACCCGGCGATAGCCCCGCTTCCACGCTAGAATAAGTCCTGAATGTACTTCCCAGAGTTCGGCAAAAAGAGGATCGCCTACTCTGATATTCTGTAAGAAACCTACACACCATTAGCCATTATAGGTCTTAGCTTTTAAGGTTTTAAAATTGGGGATTTTAATTTTTTTAATAATGAAATTGAAGGTTAAATTAAGGTCTTCTAAATCCCAATTGCATTTGATCATCCCTAATTTTGACGTAATTTAGTGATTGAAATTATGAAATCTTTAATGAAATTGATGGTTGATTACTACAATTAGCAATACATTTGATCTATTCCTAATTTCATTTTTTATCATAATTGTGAATTCATTCTTCAATTGAAAATTTCAACTTAGGCACAATGATAAGAATTGGGAATTTTTCAAATTTGTTCTTAATAGAATATATTTCCATAAAATATAAAATATTTACCTTTTGATTTGGATTATTAAAAGTTTAACTAAAATTTTGCACGACTATGTTTATTTTTTTGTATCGATCTTATTTCAAATTACTTTAATTTTGACTTTTTAGTCAAACTTGCTTAGTTTATAACATTTTATTCTTTAATTTTAATATATAAAGTGAATTTTAGCCTTGAGATTGGTTATGGATTGATTGAAGAATTTAAATTTTTTTTTAGCATTGAGATTGGTTATGGATTGATGTTGAAGAAGTTAAAATTTTTGTGCATTGTAGTTTATGGAATTTAGATTGGTTGTGGATTTATCAAAATGTTTTTTTCTTAAAGGTTGGTCTTTGCCCCATTGTCTAACTAGTACCTTTTTGCCATTTTCTATCTTATAGCCTTCGTAGGTTTTCTTAAATCCTTTAAGTGTCTCTTACTTCATACGTTTATTGTTAACAGTTGAGGAAATAGCTCATCCTTATCTAGCGTATCATGCTTATAGTTCTAGGACCATTACAAAAAGTTAAAATCATCATAACTCTACTGGGCATTCAAGCTCTCGTGAGCAATCTCCTATTCCACCTCCTCCTATTCTTATGTTGATTCATGAGGATGAGTACATTGACATTCGATCAACATAATTTGTTGATTATAGTTTTTGTGCCCTATATGACAATCATGTAATTTCCCTTGCTTGCCTAGATCAAATTAAGAAATATGGTCTTGGTTTAGTATCTTATTACTCAAGGGTGGGAATCCTTGCTTTTAAAGACATGTTAAGTGAGTCTCATCAATTTACAATCTTTTTATTGTAACCTTCAAGTAAATATCATTCGTGATGAAACCTATCTCTTCTCAAAGTTTTATGGTATAGAGATTCATCCTACTAATGATCTTATCAATAATATTTAGGTATTCCCATACTTGAGAATTCTGATATTTATAATTTGTGTACCAAATACTGATTTTGATCTTTTGTGTCCTAAAATGTCAAAAGTAATCTTTAAATTAGATAGTAAGGAAGAAGTTATTAGGAAACCCAAAGACATCTATGGTTATAAAAACATTTGTTATTTCCACTAAATTTCATTCGTTGTCTCCTTTTGTAGACGCTTCAATTTTTTTAGTGATGATCTTTGGTTTCTTTCCACTCGCATTAGAGGTGAGAATGTTAATCTTAATCACTTTGTTCTGAATAATATGTTCAGTTTTAATAGTACTAAGAAAAAAAAATCAACAAATATCTTATGCCCTTATCCTCAACCTTATCTTTTAAAATTTTTATATTCTACACACTAATGATGAGGTTGATCTCTATTTTTCTTTGATTATGCTACTTGTCATCATATGGGTTACTAGTTAATTGATGGAAACATAACTAAACCCCATTAGTGATAGCAGTACAGCTACATGACAATGAGGTTCATTTATATGGAGTTAGTACTCATAACTCTATTTTGAGTCACACTATTGAGTTGCTTATAGATAATAAGGATCCCTACTCCAAACCATATTATAATTCCACTAAAGACTCTTACTTTGGTATGCTTAAGGCTCACGTCACATTACTTCGAGGCGAAGTTAAATCCATTAAGTATTGTATTATGGACTTGGTACCCATTAAATAAAGCATTATGAACTGTGCACATTAATTGATTATTATTTCCTCCCTCAACTAGCTAATTTTTTGTGCTTATAAAAAGATGGAGAGAGGATATTAGATATAATTAATATGAGTGATTATTATTTTTGGGAGGAGATATTATATTCTTATTAATTATGGATGTATAACTTATTATTAGTAGTTAATTAATTACACTCAACTTTTGTTCTTATTTTACTTAATGATACATATGTGTGAGTGATAAATGGTCTATCTTTTAGCCTTTGAGATCATTTTATGATGTATAAATTATGGAGGAGTCAAATATTCATTTTACATTATATTAAGAAATTATATGTGCTTAAATTACTAATCTCATTATTGTTTTTCTAGCATCACAACTTATTTTCTCATCATTAAAAAGAGGGAGATTATTGAACCAAGGGAGGTTAAACTTTATGTTTTGATGATAACAAAGCATAGTCACTACTATTGAGTTCTTCTTTAATGTCTTAAAAGAAAGCAACATGAAATTAAATTAATAAATAATATATTAATATTAAATACATTTAATTTGAGAAGAAGATGAACACTAGGAACGATAACGGCATAAAATTTCTATAAATTTACTTGGAATCTTTCTTTTAATGCTTTAAGAGCTCTTCATGCATAATATTACATTTAGAACTTATTGCATAAATTTTTTCTTTTATTAAGAGAATCAAGGTTTTCAATTTAAATAAAAGCCTATTGATCTTTAAAATACTCTTTGGGTAAATATTATTGGGTTAAGTTTCAGTTAAAGAAGTTGGAATTCATCTTTGAAAGAACTTGAAAATCCTTTAAAATGTGTTTTCAGATATTATATGCCTAATATGTAGGTGTAATAAACTAATATAATGTTTTTTAGGACATTAATTGACCAATGTCTAAGTATGGTTGACTAATGTATTAAGAGTTTGATAAGATTATATACTGAGAAAGTGTATGTGATATTACCAATATGCCAAATTGGTTAACCAATGTCACTATTACTAATTGTTACAATGACTAGTCTCTGTGTTTAAAGATGTTATATAGCTAATATAGATATAAATACTTGAGAATTCAATTTTTGGACATATTTATAAAATTAGGGTGTTACAATAACATATTATTAGGAGTTCTTAAGCATTTGTAATCATTCATTCATTGTTTGTGAAATGATTAAAAGCTTTTGAGAATAAGTGAGGCTCATTTAAGTTGTAAACGTCAATTTTGGATAATTTTCATATATTTGGGTTTTTAAAGAAGTATTGAGGTTCTTCTTCACCTAATGAGGCTTTGAGGATCAATCAAGAAAGGTTATATAAGTTTTCCTCTTTATTGAAAGTAAATTTAACATAATCTCAACATAGACTTAAAGAGTAGACCTATGCAAGGTTTATTTACTAAACTACTTTAAATTTGGTTTGTAACTTCTCTTCCTTATATTTTTCGCTTTACTCTTAGTTGATTGATTAAGTTTAATTAAAATTTCTTTACATTTCATCATTCAATTTAAATTTAATTAAGGGTCTTTATTAAGTTAAAAAATTCTTTAAATTCACTAACACCTAATGTGTCCCCCTATAAGATGTTATTAAGGACCAAAACACTCTTTACATTATTCTTGTTTGTGTGATTGAACTTGAGTAAATAGACATTCCATATAATCATTATATTAGAAGATCAAATTACAATTTTAAGTAATAAAAGGATTTTTAATTCATCAATACCCAATTCACCTCCTCGTGGATGCCATTAGGAACTAGACGTGATTATAAGCCTTACATCTTATTTATAATGAAAAATTGACACTTAATGAAAATAAAATACCTTAAAAAGAAAAACCTAGGGCCTTAAAGTTAGTTTGACATTTTAGTCCTAATGCAGTTGCCATAACTGTCAGTAACCCTTTCTGAATGTACTTAAATGGGAATAGCTCTGTATATACACTTAAAAAGAAACCCTATATCCAACTTCAAAAAGAAAAGATATGAAAAAATCAAGAGAAAGTAAATGAACAATAAATGGAAATGTTTAAATAATCAAAGCCAATTAACTTGAAGAAATAACTTCAGTCTAATGAAAATAAAGGTTTTAGAAACTTATAAGAGCTAATACAAAATATAGGAAAGAAAATATAGAGGAAACAGGGATAATGCATTCAAGCATTACTTATGCCCAAATATTTAGGATCTAACTCAAATTCAAACTAATAAGACTATCATGAATTGAGAGAAACAAAATGAGGGCAAAGGAATTACTTATATTCTATTTTTAACTTCTTAGATAACCAACTCAAAATAATATGTTAGTAATAAAACTACTAACAAGGTGAGCACTTATACTAGAACCAAATAAATTAAGTTTCTACATTGTTAGTAGGTACATAAAAGAAACTGGATTAAGATCAAAAAAATAAATTTACTTGAAAATAAGCTAACTAACGACTTAAAGCAATTGGGTGGTAGTTAAGTCCAGATGAATGAGAACTTACGAAAATATTCCTGAAACAATAATATTAGTGAAGCACTACTTATTCATACAATAAAATAGATTAAATCAAATATTAGAATAATCAAACCCCTTAAGGAGAAATGTGCCAAAAAAAACCATAAATATGGATAGACAAAAGCAACATAAGCCATTGGATTGACACAAAACCAAGATGACAAGCTATATATGATAACTAGAATAAATGGATAAACAATGTTGATGGCCATATGATTAATTTTACAATAGAAAATTCCTTATCTAGGGGATAAATACACTAAGTATGTCACCTAGAATATAAATTATACTATATAGGATTATGACCAAAATAAAAAGATGGACTTTAGTCTTTTACATAAAAAGCAAAACCGCAGTGCAATCAAGGAAAAAAAGATTATTAACAATAAAAAGAAAATAATAATAATTCAAAAACGTTAAAAGCATCAACTACAAAGATGAAGAACTAGAAATATCCCACATATACAGAAACCTCATGAAGCAAAAATAGAGAAGCAAGCATATCTATAAGCCTAAAAAATATAATGGCAAACATAGATTGAAATGGAAGTTTAAACACCAATAGAATGCAAAACAAAAACAAAAAAATAAAGAAAAAAGACTATTAAACCAAGGTAGTTTTCAATCGATGTATTGATCATAACAAAATATAATTATTACTAATGAATTTATTATTTTGATAAAAATATTTTTATTTTTCTATATCATATTTTTATTGTCTATAAATTGTGCTTATTAACACATTTAGTAATTATTTATTTTAAAATTTATCAAAACTTAATTCACCCTCTCTTGGGTGCCATTAGGGACTAACAAGTGGTATCAGAATAGGTCTATTAATAGCATTTTAAACCAAATCATATAGAAAAGAACATAATGTCATACTTAGGAGAATCATTATCATCATCATCATCCAACTAAGAGGGAAAAAAATTAGAAGAGCACCCTTCTTTGATGACAAGGATTACCTTTATTAGAAAACTACAATAAGAATTTTCTTAATAGTTGAGAGTGTAGACTTATAAGAGATAGTTGAGAGTGTCCCCCTTATATCTATTAAAATTGTGGAAAACAAAAAGGTCCATAACTTAAAGGAAGAATGGGTATTTTAAGATGAAAGATTAATTTCCTTGAATAGTAAGGTTGTACACATCCTATTTTGTGCATTAGAGAGAAATAAATTTAATAGTCTCTATGTGTGAAATGATTTGTAAAATTTGACATACATTAGAAATTATTGATAAAGGCACAAATCAAGTTACGGAGAGCAAAGTGAGCATGTTAACCCACCAATATGAAATGTTTTAATTGAAGCATGATAAAGCATTTTTAGTGTGCTCACAAGGTTTAGTAATATTATTTTTGCTCTCAAATGTATTAGAATGACATATACTAATGTTGAAATGATGAGAAAGTTGCTTATGTCACTTCTAAGGATATGAGAAGCCAAAGTAATAACTATACAAGAAGCTAAGGATTTGACAATACTGTTATTAGAGAAGCTTATTAGATCTCTTACCATAAATGAAATGAGACATCAAGAGATGTAAAAAGAAACAACCCTTTAAAAAAAAAGGGGACTAGCATTTAAAGTCTTAAGGGAGGGATCCTTTCTAACCAGAAGGTCATAAGTTCGAGTCACATAAACAAATTCTTTGTAAAAATTCAAAGGAAATACTTTGTGTAAATACTCTTCTATATCAAATTATAGATACATATAGTTGCCAACTGTGTAAATACTCTTTTACTATACAACAATAACGTTAGAAGCAACTTCTATAACCTTAAAGATTAATGTTTAAGAGCTTTTGCTCTTTCATAATATAAGATAAGTACATAAAGCTCTAAATAAAAAAAAAATTTCAACCCTAATCAGATGCATTAATATCAAACAAGAACTAAATGGAAAGGGAGGAGTTCACACATCAGTTTAAACATTTATCAAAAAGAGATGACTAAACTTATCAAATTAAATATATAAAGATAAAATTGAACAAAAATATGAATTTATTTATATAACCATGAAGTAATTAACAATAAAAACAATATTACTTATCTGATAACCACAAAACATAAAACATTAGAATAAAAAAATACCAAAGGTAAAATAACAATATCCTAGCAACTTTATAACTCAACCATAGACAGAAAAGCTATAAGCTTTAAGCTTAGGTTTATAATATTTCATAACATCATAATAAAACCCCAAGGTTTATCCTTAAGGCATATAGTTTATTTCCTAAATATTATGGGACTATTGTTGAAATATTGATTAAGTTTTGGATAGTTTAAGGATTTATTATCTTTTGAATATAATAAAGTGGAAGATGGCAGGAGATAGAAACCAATGAAAAGTGACAACAATCAAGGGGGTAATGGAGATGACAATAAGAGAGATGAGAAAAAAAAATAAGGGAGATGAAGATGCAGTAGGTAAGATTAGAATTAGGGTTTAATTTTTGATTTTAGGCAACTGAGAATGAGAGTAGGGGCTAAGGGGAGATGTAGAGTTTTTGTTTTTCTTTTAATTTGTCTTTTTATTTTTCAAATATTTAATGTAAACGATCTAGAAGGGGGGTTGAATAGATCTTTAAAGTTTTTTGTAAAATTCTACAATAAAATCATAAGTTAATTCACTCAAAAACAATTTAAACAAATTTAAATGAAAAGAGTATGGAAGAAGAGCAAAC
>JANSVB020000056.1:3489458-3512393 GCA_025504935.2 Erythroxylum haughtii
TACTCCCAATTAATTAAAATCATATGATCACTAACATTATTTTAAGCTTTAAATTAAAGCCTAAATATTTGCATCAATTCATAAATAATGTAAATAAATCAAATAATAATGCACAAAATATTTAATCTAGTTTTGCATGTATAATAATCATGAATTTATACACACAAATTTTTTTCAATTAATTACATGTAATTTGTGCAAAATTAAACAATTATAATATACATGTCATAAACTTAAATTCTAACATAAGACATACATAATTAAAAATTAATATTTTTCATACAATATTAATGCCAAAAATGATTTTATAATTAAAATCATAACATAATGGGTTAGTTCTAAATTAACCCAATTAATTAATAATATTAAAAAATTAATAATAATAATAATTTTTTATTTAAAAAAAGAAACATCGCAGGTCGTCTTCAATCTCCAGTTGGGTTGGGTGTGACCCAACTGGATCCAATGGAGCCCCGATGCTCCAGAATAATAGAGGATGTCGAAGGTCGAATGAAGGCCGGCAGTGGGACAAGGAGGACCAGGCGACGCGAACAAGATGTAGCAAACCCAGCCATGCAATGCTTCAGCAATGGCAACGTCCGAAGCCTCAAGTACGATTGTCATCTCTCCTCCTCCTTTTATGGTCCAGACGACATCGAGTGCTCTATGGAGCATCAAAAACACGGTCCCAACGTTCATAGCATGTTAAAAGCGTCAGAAAAATTCAACAACCTCAAGTTCAAGTTTTCGGCAGTAACTCAACAATAATAGAGTAAAACAGAGGCAATCTTTTTGGTGGTTTCTAAGGAAAGACAGAGGTAGGCTGAGTCTTTGATACCAAATGAAAAACAAACCTAGCAGTAGCATGCATCTCATACAAAACATTTACGTAAAGATACATGCATATAAAACTATATATATGTACAGCAACGAAAACTTAACTAGGAAAAATACCTCCAGCCATTGCCTCTCCACCGAAGATCTGAATGTCTCTGTGAAGCTTGAAACTTCTATCCTCTTCCTTAGCACAACCGATGATGTCAACTAGATGCTTAGTGAGAATAGGGACCCAAACCAACGTTTATATCCGTTTTTCCCTACCTACTTAGTCTCTGCCCATCACAGAAAAGAAGGGTCGAGTATATGGGCGATAGAATGTGCGTGAATCAAGGATTTAATGATTAAATGAACCATATAATCATACGTGAATAGTATGAAGTTAGGTAAGGTTCAGTAAAAAAATCTTACAAACAATACTCATTTGGATTTTTTAAAGGTATTAATTTCTCATTCAAATGGAATTAGGACACTTTTACCATCTACCTCAAAATTATTTCCGTCATAATTAATCACTAAACAACATCTCTTTGGAGTAGGGTTATTGGTTGTCGTTTGTTCGTCACCAGGATCTAATTAAAAGTTAACTTGCATGGCGACATCGAGCCAGTGCATGCTTGTCCCTTGTGGATTATTATACTTCTTCAGGTACGTAGCGTTATAGCAGGCGAGTCTCTGATATACTAGGTTTAATTGGTAAGTTAAGAGTTCAATTGGAATAATGATTAGTAAACTTCTATTTGATTGGACTTGCCTGCATTGTAAAGAGAATTCATTTGTGCATATCTTAGGGAAAAATGCAAGGTTAGGGATAATTTTATTTAGCTCTTTGATTTTTGAGCAACTTGGTGCATATTTTCGATAAAGAAAAAAGAAAACTTGGCATCTATTGAGGGAGAAAAGGTATTCGAATCACACGTTAAATCGTGTCATTTTTTACTTTCATTGTATCATAAAAAATAAATAGACTCTTTAAATTTTTAATTTAAAATACAACAAATCTAATGGTTGCAAAAAGTTCTCTAGCTTCTATGTTGATGAATAATTTAATTTAAAATTACTCATATTTTAATACTTAATTAGGTTTGTTATACTATAATTAGTGCAAATTAACCTTTTTTTTAACATGTAAAGTTAATTGATATGTATGAAAATATAAAACCAATTCAATTCAAATGATATGATGTGTATAACAAAAAGTGAGATTTTAATTTAAGTGATATGATGTTAGTATTATTTTATTTCAAAACACAAACTATCATTAATATTGTGCAAAATTTATTTAGAATTATGTCATTTTCAAGATAATTTATATTATATATACAATATATTTAAATAAAATTTCAAATTAATTATCATTAAGATTTTAATTAAAAATTAAAATTATTACAAGTCAAATTATAATTAAAAACCAATATTAAAAACTTTTTTAATGCGATAAAAATTTAACTATTTTAAAAACATACAATGTACGTCACACCATCAAAATTTAAGAAATTATTTTAATTTTCGTAAAAATAAAGGATAGTTATTTATTAATTAAGAATTTAAAATATTAGTTTTCTTTTTTACCCTTTTCCTAAAGATATTTCGAACATATTTTTCTATCCTTGTGGGCTGTGTTCTTGGGATCCGTTTTCTTGGACTCAAAAGGTAGAACATCCACTCTAGGCGCCTACAAATTCTGGCATGAAATTATGTGAGGGAGGTAAATCATGGTTTGATCTCAGCTAGCTTTTTGGAAAGGCGGCCTAGTGTTCGGTGCGCACAAGGAGTCATCACATTGAATGAGCTCCCACACTGTTACTGCCGAGACTCAAACTCAAGATCTTAGACTCACTTGTTTTCCCAATAACTAACTGGGCTACTCGCGTGGGCTTGGGATCCGTTTTCTATCTTAGAAAAGATGTGGTCTGAGATCGTTGTGGCAATAATTCATAATTGTACGGTAGCCGACTCAACTTTACCTTTCAAAGAACTAAAGATTTTCTGAAGAACCGGTTGTGACGGTGAAATCCATACTGTACCTGCCAGTACATTAAACCAATAAGATTCAAACATATGAATTACCTTAGTGTTTCTTCTTCAACAGCAGCGGCCTGTAAATTTGACTTGGATTCAACTACTAATCACATTGTCTTATCAGGAGCTTTATTTACAATCTTTATGTCGATCAATAACCAATAATTTACAAGTTGTGGCGCAACATTTTGTAAATGTATCTCAAATGAACATTTTAGTGGCTACAAAAGCTCAATTACGGTGCCAAGGAAAAGGGTGAACAAGGCAGGAGAAAACGCGTAGGCAGAATACCAGTCGAAGCTACAGCTTCCTTTGTCTTATCTCATGGACCTTTTGCGTATACTAAAAAC
The DNA here is from genome assembly GCA_025504935.2 of Erythroxylum haughtii. NCBI lineage: Eukaryota > Viridiplantae > Streptophyta > Magnoliopsida > Malpighiales > Erythroxylaceae > Erythroxylum > Erythroxylum haughtii. The sequence continues at coordinate 3,492,668 of JANSVB020000056.1, forward strand.
TTAAAATAAATTAATATCTTTTTATTAAATGGGGTATTCCGAAAAAAGAAGAAGCACTTTGCTCAAGTTTTTGGATGCACAAGCCTAACTATATTTCCTTTCTGTCTCTTCTGAAGATATAATCTTAAGTTAATCATAGCTTTACAGGCATAATTAGATTTGACAAACGAAAAATAGGTTTAAACACTATATTGATGTAAAAAATTAAGATTAGTTGGCATTTTTGTCTACCAAATGTTCTCAATAGACAAGTTAACTGAGGGTATGTTCGGTGTTACTCTCAAAGAGATGTACAAAACTGCACAGCAATTCACCCTTTCATCAATGTCTTAGTCTAAGCAAAATCTTAGTTGTGCACTATTAGAATCTTAGTCTCATTAGTAGTTGGTCATGTAAAAACTTTGGGAAGCTCATCTCTTCCTAATTTTGTCGGAAGTATCGAAACTATGGAATAAGGTGGCCAAAAAGCCAAAGTAAAAAAAACAAGTACCAGGATACAAATATTTCCATTTAGCAAGATTGGATTCAACGAAGCCGTCATTTTTTAAAATGGGACATATATGTTCTGATCTATGTATCTATCTGAGGAAGGTACAACTCCGTGTATAATGTTAGAACAACTCCGTATGCTTTTGGGACAATTGTACTTGAGCAAAGAAGAGTACAGCGCCATTTGGGACTTGTCGTAACAAAGTTGCAACTGTATGTTCTCTGTTCTTGATTTCTCCCCAACTGAAAGTGAAATCTCAATATGGGATTTGATGAATTTATTAAAAATGTTCCAAATTGATTTAGATAATGAAGACAAGTGACTATAAAACAAAGAAGAAGCTACAAGCAGAAGGAAGCTCAGTGACCAATATTTATTGGAAGCTATCAACTTTCGCTTGTATATATATGCATCAGCTTGCAAACATCAAAAACTAGCAGAAAAGAACCAGCCTTGCACTATTCTAGCGGCGGAGATAGTTGGAGAACTCGAGTCGAGAGATCAAATGAAACAGGAGGAATATCATCAATTGTTAAATCATGGTATTGGAACAAAGAGAAAGTCCAGTGAGGTTCATGAATTAGATGAGAAGAGAGCCAATGTCGTCGATGGAAACATGGCTGCGGCTTGGGACCAAATTAGGGAGGAGGCGGCAGCATTTGGTGGCGCTCGACGTGGTCGGAAACGTTATGTTGGAGTCCGACAGCGACCATCAGGACGGTGGGTGGCAGAGATAAAAGATACTATACAGAAGATCAGAGTGTGGCTAGGAACTTATGACACCGCTGAGGAGGCTGCGAGAGCGTATGATGAAGCAGCATGCTTGCTACGTGGGGCTAATACAAGAACAAATTTTTGGCCTTGTTCGCCATCTTCATATTCAAAACCTGCTCTTCCACCAAAGATCACCAATCTGTTGCTCCTTAGGCTCAAAGCTAGAAATAATGTTGCTGGGGAGTCGATGGATACTACTAATCCAGGTAACAATTTACAGCAACAAGAATCAACGGAAATGGAAGAATACCAGTTTGATAATTTCTGCAATGTGAATCCGGAGTGTGTTGCAACTGGAAACATTGACACTCTTGGGAGTTGTAGCGGGACTGTAACTACTACTAATGATCACATGAGCAGCTGTCTTGAAACATCAGGTTTAAAGACCGCAGATAATGGGAATTATGTTGATAACTGGAGCAATTTTGCTCATTATCACTTTGGTCAAGGAGGAGGCATAAAAATGGAAGAAAGAGGGGAAGAGATTGATACAGGGTTGATGGATATCAAATTTGAGGATTCTGTGGCACAAACGTTGGACTGTTCTGCATTTGACATAGCACAGGAAATGATGGAGCCAATAGAGCTGGGGAAGAGTGAAGATGATCAGTCAATGCTGAGAGAGATCATTAAAAGGTTAAACTATGAGCGCAATTTCTCAGCTTCTCTTTATGCCTACAATGGAGTAGCTGAATGCTTGAGGCTGACTCCCAGGCCAGGATTGGTTGGACTAGAATTCCCATCCAATCTCAGGATTTGCCATAATAATGAGGAGGCTAGCAAAAGGGATGATAAGTTTAAGGACGTAAAGAAGGACGTGCAAGAAGTTGGCATTCCACAAGTGCCTCCCGAATTGCGGTCATTTACAGAAACTGGTGAATTATCGCTTTGGAGTTCTCTTGATCTTCCTCCTATCTGCTTCATTATTTAGTTAATTACCTGAATCATTGGTAGTGTAGACTAGTCTTTCAGTAATTCAGATGAAAGATTCATTCAGATGAAAGATTCATATATTTGATTAAGCATCAGAATAAATCGTTTCTGTATTAATTTCTCTAACTGCAAATCCTGCAAAAGTTGTTTAACAAAACAAAGCATATCTTAGTACGAGTTCATGATATGTGCTTTACTTCCAGTCCAGGCATATATATTCACTAACGCAATAGAACGCCAAGAGTGCAGAGTTTGCCTGTCAAACATGAAAATCTCAGTTCGTCAATGTTGTTACAGACGTTGAAAAGGCAATCAGGGATCAGTACAATATTCGTCATTGCTTTGTAATGTAGTTACATGACAACTTTCTTCAAAAGCCATTGAAATTTTATCAAGTTTGATGAAGAAAGCTTTGCTTCTTTCAGTCAAAAAATGAGTACATCTAGACTCCCAATAGGAAACATTGCACCAAAACAGCACCTAAGCAAAATATTAGTAACATGGCCGATGACAAGCAATCATCTCAAAGATGAAACAACAACAAATCCCTTGTGCCTCAGTCGACATTATCCTTAACCTGAGGGTTAGAGTTCATTATGGCACCATTCATTAGATGATAAACAATGCAAGGCTGCTCCTGAATGACAAGAAATTGGATTGTCGCATTTGCCAATTTTCCGTATAGAATTATCCGTCAACACAAACTTCCATTACCCACTATTCCAAAAAGAAACGATAACCATTAACATTTCTTCCCTGTGGCCAACTTCAACATATGCAGCAAATGCTATCCGAATCTTCTTGTGGATATTCAGAGTAAAGCTCTTTCGAAATCGGTTATCATTAGATATCTTCTTTCCCCGTATAGGTAAGAATTCATTATCATTATTGTTGTTATCGCGCGTGTGGTTTTTGTCATTATTTGCTTCGTAAAAATTATTAGTTTCCTTTAACACGGGACTGGTCAGGGCAATAGTTTGCTTAAAGCATAGCGTAAGCCGTCAATGATGTCATTTTATTGAAAAGAGCGTCAAATTCCGTTGTTTTTTTCACAGCAGAACAGAGGTTTGGAATCCAGCACGCTGTTTCCACGTGTACTTTTGCAAACGTTTTTTTTATATTCTATAGCAATTTACATTTTTTAAAAGATAGGATTTTTTTATTTTTTGTTTTATAATTACCTATAAAATTAAACAAATTACCTATAAAAATAATTAGATAGAATAGCTTCGACCTTGTCGACGGATAATGATATCACAAAATTTGGATAAATACCAATCGCTATTACAAGAAGAAGGATAATAACATAAATAAATAACTCCCAAAGTCTTGAATCAAAACAATAAGAATTAGAGGCATTAAACAACTTGCATCCATAAAACATCTTACGTAACATAGATAATAAATGAATTGGAGTGTAATGTAGATAATAAATAAATTGGAGTTAATATCATTCCAACTGCTATTGCAAAGATTGTCAGGTCCTGCCATTAAAATATCTAAACATTAATGATGAATGTCGCAAAATAAAAGAAAAAATAAATTATATTCTTACTCAATAATTTAGGTGTAAGAAATAATTTAGGATAACATTTTAGTGTAGGAAGAAAAATAATCTCTAAGAATATGATTTGATCTCTTAAAATTTCACTTTGTTAAGAAGGGGAATCATTTTCTTAAAATATTATACTATTTTTAAAAAGAAAAAATAGTCTTTTAAAATTTTATATTCTTTTATTTAAGGAGAATTTTTTTAAAAAGTATACAATCTTTAGAATATCAAAACATTGACTTTCCTAAAAGAGTATACGACTAATATTCAACTTGACACCCTGATAAGGTAAGGAATTAATTGATGTCTTTCATTCCAAGTTTGAATAAATATATCATGAAAACCTGTACTAGTCAATCTCTTTGTTACAACATCAGTTAGTTGACTTCAAGATGCAACATATGACATGCACATAAGCAAGGGTGGATTCATAACTTTTTTTGAATGAGGGCAAAATTTTAATGGGAGAAATATTTTATTTTTTTATGAGATCAAAACTTAAAATAATAATTTTTTTATATATAATTTTTTGAAGGCAGTGGAACAAGTCGTCCCTTCATACACATGTCTATCAATTTTAACATATTTTGTCTTATCATGTTGACAGAGTTATGAGCAATATTGATGGTTAATTTATTATCAAAATAAAGTTTTATAAGATGTTTACATTAACTTTCAAGTCATCTAAAATAGTCTTTAATTATAACAACTCGCACAATTCTTGAATAGTTACTCTAAACTCTGATTCTATTAATAATCTAAGTATAATATTTTGTTTCTTACTCTTTCAAGTTATCAAATTGCCTATAAGAAAAGTACAATAATCTATGGTTGATCTTCGATTCACTATAGATTATGAATAATGTGCAACAATATAAGCTTCTAAAATGAGATGATTATTCGTCTTAAACATAATTTCTTTCTTTAGATTTCCTTTTAAGTAATACAACATCCTATACACAACTCGTAAATCTAAATTTATTAGATCATGCATGAATTGACTAATTATGCTTACTAAGTATGCTATGTCGAGTCAAATATGAGCAAGGTCTATAAGTCTACCTATTAGCATTTGGTAAATCTTTCAATCAACAATTAATTCTTCTTTCACTTTTGTTATGATATAGACCGATTTGAATCCAATCTTTCTTGTCTCCTTTAAGAGATCAATCACATACTTTGAGATACAAAATTTGTTGTGTAGAATATGTCATCTCAATATAAAAGAAGTACTTCAATTTCTCAAAGTTTTTCATCTTGAATTCCTTAATCAGTGGTTGCTTCAATTCTTCTTTTTCTTTTTCATCATTTCCAATTGTTACAATATCATTGACATATTCCGCAAGCATAGTCATTCCCCTTATAGTTATGTGTTTGAAGAAGAGATTGTGATCACTTTGACTTTGTTTATTTACCTTTCATAACTTTAGAAAATCTACCAAATTATGCTCTAAGATCTTGATTTGACCCATATAATGCTTTTTTCAACCTTCAAACTTTATTATTTGTATTTTCTTCAAAACCTAATAAATTTTCATGTAAATTTCCCCATAAAGGAAGGCTTTTTCAAATCAAACTTTAGAAGTTGCTAGTTAAAGTGAGTTGCCAGTGATAAAAAGAATCCTCACAATAATCATTTTTTTCACTAGGAAAAAATTTTCTTGATAAGCAATCATATAAGTTTGAATGTATTCGTTAACAACTAACCGTGCCTTATATCTCTTTGATGGTCTATCATTCTTATGTTTCAATATGAAGTTCCATTTGCAGTCAACTATTTTCTTTCTTCTTTGTTTTATTAACAATCTTTTATATCCTACTTTTTTCGAATGCATCCATTTTCTATCTCACAACATTCTTCCATTTCCTTTTAAGCAATTCCTCCTAAACAATATTGAGAATAGAAGCTATATTTAGACTCATATTTTTTGTAAGATGGTGAAAAGTGTTTAAGTGATGTGTAATGGGACTATAAGTATAACGAGGAGTGAGTCATATAGTGTGTAGCCCTAGAGAAAATTATCCAAGTATTGACATAATAATTGTGTAAAGAATTCATTCAAAATAAAGGTTTATTTAAGAAATCCAAATAATCAACTACAAATAACTTCTTAAGAAATCTCAATAAAGTCTATCAATCTCCTTACTATTAAAAACCCATTTATTCGAACTTTACACAATCGTGAATGCAGATATATTAAGATAAAAAAGAAAAATAAAGTCCAAAAAAACATAACAATAAAGGTTGCTTGAAAGAAAACTCTTTGAAAAAACCATAAGATTCTGATACCATGTGCATGATTTAGAATTACATATTTATATATACCTTAAAGTAAGAAAAATAAAAAAAAATCTCTAAGAATAAGGATTAATATCTTAAAATTTGACACGATCAATCTCCATGCTATTAAAAACTCATTTATTTGAACTTTACATAATCTTTAATGTAGATATATTAAGCTTGAAAAAAGAAAAATATAGTCCAAAAAAACACAACAATAAAGGTTGCTCGAAGAAAACCTCTTGAAAAAATCATAAGATTTTGATACCATGCTTACGATTTAGAATTACATATTTATACACACTTTAAAGTAAGAAGGATAAAAACTCTAAGAATAAGGTTCAATTTCTTAAAATTTTACACTCACTGAAGAAAAGAAACAATCTCTCCTAACTATCTTGAAAAAGAGATAACAATCACTTAAGGTCTCACAATCTTTGAAATATCAAAAAACTAAAATTAATTTTTTTTAATAATATACAACTCAACAATGATGTATATCTTTCCATCATGTCAATTTTTAAGCCAACTTAATTTTATCAATTTAGTTTGACTAAAGCTATCTCAAAGGCTACTGAGAGCTAGATATTTGCAAGTCATTATATGAGTATTCACTTGAATTAGAATAGTAATACTTGTCATGCTTTTAATAATAAGTAGCTAAGACACTTGCACTCTTATATCACCATGATCAATTCAAAGGTACATTATAAATGTGAGGCTAATTGATGCAAGAGCATTAAAAATGGTCTAGTACATAGAGATAATCACGAAGCATTAATATTTGGATTGCATGGGCTAAAATGCAGGAGACATCACTTTTTATGGAATGAAAGAGAAGGTAGTTGGGTTTCGACTAAATATGAGCTACATGGTTATTATGATCAAATTTTAGAAATTTTTATTTTATTTTTCATATTTTCTGTTATTATAATTTTAGGAAGGATAATAATTAAGAAAAGGAATGAAAAGTAGGTTTGTTTGTCACTCAAGTACTATTCTTTGTTTCCTAGTCAAATTAGGCATTTTTGTTTTATAGTTAACTTAAGCATATTTGCTAGATTATTTTTAGTAGAATTTTAGTTTCATTTTCCTATTTAAAAAAAATGAAGCTTAATACCTCTATAAATAAGGAGCATTGTAATAAATAAAGCAGATTTTAGGCAATAAAATTCAAGTTGAGATTTTTTTTGCAAGCACTTATATGTGTGTTTTTGTTTCTTATATTTCGAGGTTAGGAATGACCATTAGGTGAATCTATTTGGTCCTATGGCTTTAGAAGGGTTGAACTCAAGTTATTTTCTATCTTTTTTCTCTGTCATTCAACTCTTATAATAAGATTCGATTAATTTTAATTCTAATCAAACAAAGCATGTTAAGATTTATTTTTTGAGTAACCAAACACATTAGGTGGTATCAGAGTTGTGATTTGAAATTTGCTTAAGTATCAAACGATTTTGGTATGTAACTTCTTGGATCTAGTTTGTGATTTGTAATATGGACAATGATGAAGCATTGAAGAAGTTAATCAAAGAAGCAATGGCCAAGTCGGTGGTAAAATTGACCAAGTCTCTTAGACAACACGTGATATTAGCCAAAAAAAGTATTTAAGAGACTAATGATAATATTAAAGGCATGGTTCATTCAGTTATATAGTAGAAGGGAGGAAAAAGTGAAGCCAAATTTAAAGAGTTAGAGAATTTAAACAAAACTAGAGTTAGTTTTCTTCGAACCCTAAGAACCAATTTTGATGATGATAGTGGACTTAAATTTGAACTTTTAAATTTCGATGGGAGTTTAGAGGCTAAAGATTTCCTTGAGTGGTTAAGGAAAACTAAAAGGATCTTCAAGTACAAAGGATTTGTGACAAGAAGAAGGTCAAGGTGGCAATTATCAAACTCTCTAAGTTTATAGGTATTTGGTATGAGAATCTCAAGGCTAAATGCAGAAAAGAGTATAAGGAGAAAACAGGCTCATAGGAAATAATTAAGAAACATATGAGGTGGAAGTTCCTTTCCCAAAAATATGAGTGATATCTCTATATATGTCTCACTAAGCTTAAACAAGAGAACTTGAGTGTGGAAGTATATATTAGAGATTTTAAGAAGTTTGCCTTACTTTATGACATGTAGCACACTTCATTGGAGGTTTGAACCCTTCGATAGTTGATCAAGTGGAGTTTTTGACTTATAACACTTTTGAGGAAGGGGTGTAACTTTGCTTTTAAGTTTGAAAAACAAAAGAAGAGACCTATTCATGAAATAATTATTAATGGCTATACTACCAAAGAAGATTTGTGATTAATGCAAGCAGCACCAGGGCAAAACAAAAGGTGGATTTGAGTTAACAAAGGGTTAATTTCGACAAGAAGAAAGAGAATAATATCGTTCAAATGTCCAACCGGAATCGTAAGAAAATATCAAACGTAAGTGCTTTAAGTGCTAAAGTTTTGATCATTATCAATATGAGTGCCCTACCAAGCAAGTCTTGACAATTCAAGGGATGAAAATGGTTGGAAATCTCAATACAACTCTATTTTACCCCACAAGAAGGTGACATCAAGGATGAAGTTGTTAAAAATTCAGAAGTGGAAGTTGATGAGGAAGGGGAGTCATTGATGATTAGATGTGTTCTAAAGGCTAAAAGTGTCCCCTTAGATGCACAACAATATGAACAACTTTTCCATACACAATGCATAACTAATGGTAAGTTGTGTAATTTAATTATGGATAGTAGAAGTTGTACTAACATTGCCTTAAATTATTTGGTTGAGAAACTAAACTTGTCTACAAAGAAGCATCCTAAACCATACTCCTTAAGATGCTTAAAAAAAGGGAATGATCTAAAGGTAACTAAATAAGTTATGGTGGCATTTTTTATTGGAAACAAATTCAAGGACAATATTCTTTATGATATAATCCCAACGGATGCATGACATATTCTTCTTGGGAGACCATGACATTATGATGGGAGGGTAAGTCATGATGAATCTAGAAATTCTTATTTGGTCAAGAAAGATGCAAAGAGAATCACTTTATTGTTGTTACCATCTTCTAAACTTTACAATATAGAAAAAGCAAAGCAAGCAAGGAGCTACTAGATATTGATAAAACTGAATTTCTAAGAGATTTATGAGAATGTAATAAGGCTTTTGTGTTGGCTTTGAAGGAAGCTACAGGGATGGAAGCCTATGAATTCATCCAGATTTTTTAGCCATTATTAGGCAAATTTTCAAATGTGTTTCCTAAAGATTTGCCATCGAGTTTGCCTTCTTTTCTGTTTTTTTTGTGGTATTAAGCACTAAATTGATTTAGTATGAGGCCTGCCACTGCCCAACAATTCCGCTAATATATTGAATTTCGATGATGCAAAGGAATTACAAAGGTAGGTGCAATAGCTATTAAAACATGGTTACATTCACGAAAGCATGCCCTTATGCATTGTTTCAACATTTTTAGTTCCAAAGAAAGATGGGTCGTAGAGAATATGCATAATTAGTAAGGATATAAACAATATAACAATTAATTATAAGTTTCCCATGCCTTGGCTTGATGATATGCTTAACAAGTTATATAGCTCTAAGGTGTTTTCTAAAATTGATCTCTGCAGTGGATATTACTGAATCAGAATGTATAAGGGAGATGAATGGAAGACAACATTTAAAACCATGTATGAGTGGTTAGTTATGCCTTTTGGGCTAACCAATGCACCAAGTACTTTCATGCGTCTTATAAATGAGGTACTATATCCTTTTCTTAGAAAATTTATCGTTGTTTATCTAGATGACATTCTTATATATTATAAAAGTGATATAGAACATTTAATAACAGGCCCATCTTCTAAAACAACTAGGTGCCCTACCCAGTACCCCACGGTGGTCCTCCAGTCAATATCTAATCTAGTTTGAAAGTTCCGGTAAAGTTAAGCCTATTTTTTTAATAATGAAAAACCTTAACTCAACATTAAGAAATATAAATAGTGGAATTTTTTCAAATCGTTTTATTAAAAATTTCGTTAATATAACGGTTGCATTTTTATAATTCCAAAATTTCCAAAGTCTATGAAAATGTTCAAAAAACTTGTATATTCATACCAAATTCTTCACTAAAAATTTTGGACTTCAATTTTACTCACAAGCAACCTCAAACAATCCAATCAATTAATTTTTAAAGAGAAAAAATATTCATGCATTAATTTTAAAACATTTACATACATGCATTCTTTACACAAAGTTACATTTAAAACTATTTATAGATATGCAATAATTCCCAAAATGTATTTACAAGGCAAAAATGTCTACACAGCAGTATGTGGCAAAGCTAACTATCCTTAAGGAGTCCCTACTGCTGAAGCCCCTGAATATGCTCCTGAGAGGTTTTATTTTAAAAACACAAATGAGAGTGTGAGCTAAACGAGTTGAGTGAGTATTAGATTTTCTATTCAAATCATATTTAATAATTTAAACCTCTCTAAAACAAATTCTTTAACTTTTTGAAATACTATTTTGAAATGTTTTTTTCGAAATTAAACTCATAATATAAAAGTTTTCATTTTCCATTATCCTTAAACAATAAATAGTGGTGGTAATAAGTTTTCTGAAAACTTTTATACTAAAATAAGTCAACTACAAGAATTGGTACAATATGGTACCTTAGGTATAAAGTCACGGAGTTGGTTCTGCATTGTTTATCTGTGACTAGTTAACCACTAGTTGCGGAGCTGGTTCTACATTACTTACCTGCAATAAGTTAACCATTATAAATTGGTAGTTATGAAGCTGGTTTTACTTCGCTTACCTGTAATAATTTCGAGTAGCATTATATATACTCAATACGCGCAAAGGGTGGCTCATTGTACTATTGACAAACACAATACCATCTACTGTTAGTAACTGACACCCCTTAAACACTGCCATGCACATTTTAGGGTACTCCAACCGATAAATCTGTAATACCATTAAGGCGTACCATAGGCTAAAACTTTATTTTTCTTATTACTTTAACTATTGGCATAGAATTTAATCCACTTAGTAAATAAAAAGCAACTTATACATTTACAACTCATATTATTTCGAAATCAATTATGAGAGGATTTTATATTAAGAACAATACTAATAAAATTCATAATCTTACAATTTAGTGCATAATTTAAAATCAAATGTCATCAATTCTTTTACAAAGAATTTATTCATATAAAACAATTAAAATACACTTATAGTTTTGTAAATTTATCGCCAAGCACACTCACGTGTTTTGTACCTCTCCTTTACTTACACAAATCTAATTTCGCTTAGACATTTATTTCCACATTTAGAAGTAAGGCATTTAAACTATATTTTCGGTTTAACCAAATTTGAGATTAGTGTTTAATCATGTAATAATACACTAATCGTATTTCCGCTCTAACTTCTGTAAGTTAATCTATTGTTCTCCGTTTCAAAATCTAACTTTGATAATTACTTAAGTATGATCTTTTACCCATTCTAACTCATCAATTTCTTCAACACACTCACCCAATTAGTTCACCATATGGTCAAATATGTAATTCTATTAATGCTAACTTTTTTCATTTGATTTTTCACAATAACAACCTTACAATTTCAGCTTATTTATACCTTAACCATAATCAAACTTCAACAACCCACACCAACAAGTACATTTCCTCTTAAGGCCGAATTGCCCTCACCACACACACACGTATTATCATTTCATTTTCTTTCCAATTTTTCAACACAATTCACCTAGGATTCATGCCAAGCATCATCCAAACATATCAAACTAAAAATTACAAATTTTCTCCAACAATTTTTTGGCTTGGACGAATTGATACACATCAATTATCCTTCCATTTTCTTAACATATCATATCATAAATACATGTTTTAAAACCTATAACATCATCCAAATCACATAATATCATCCCCAACTATTTAACCACAAAAATCCTCAAACTTACATAAACTTCACCTAGTCCAAATTCATCATCTAAGCCACCAATCAATTTCATTTTTATTTTCAACACACTAATTAGCTTCCTACATATATGAATTGAATTCCAAACACATAAAATGAAATCAAACCAATTTTTAATAACAAAACCCTAACCTTGACCAATTCTTTCAAACTTGGTCTCTTGGTTTATTTTCTTGTTTTCAACCCTTAAATGCTTCCAAGCTTATTATCTACTCTATAACAAGTTAGAAAACCACTATTGATTATAAATAAATATATCCCACTAAGAAAACCACAAAACTAGTAGCTTAAGCTAGGAAAACTTACCATTTTTTCTTTCAATCTCTTGGGTAGTTGATAAGCACTTAGATTTGATCAAAATTTCTCCAAATTATACTCAAAATCCATTAGAATGGATGCCCTCTTCTTCCTCTTCTACTTGGCAAAATTCTACCTTAACTTCTCTTCTTTCCTTTTTTTTTTCCACTCTCACGGTGACTCTGACAGTTAACACACCAAATGAAGCAAGTCATGACTAATTTTTGCTTTTTATACTCATTTAGTGCATTACACATGTCATTTTCTCATTGGTCATCTCTAATGACTCATCGCCATGAAAGTAATGATTCTTACCCTTAAGAAATCTTCTAATTGGTCAATAAGTATGATTCATTAATCTACTAATAATACCATTTTGTATAAGAAGACCAAATTGCGCTTTAATGAATTTAATTCACCAACTAATTGAATTAAATTCTGAAAATATTTCATAACTATCTTATCATCAAATTCACTATGACATACTCAAATTAGGGTCAATACTTATTGATTAAATGCTTTAAAAAAATTCATATAGATTTAAAATTATCAATACCTATTATTTTCTAAAAAGGGCATTTTAATCCTACACTTTCGGAACTCCTGAAATCCATCCAATCGGACTTATTTTCAATCAGTTTTAGTATAATTAAACTCTAATACCTAATTTAAATATTTTCAATTCTTTCAGAGTTGGGTCCCCAAAATTACTATTCAAGAGGGAATATTATTCCCCCTAATTCACAATTCATCCAAAAATACTATTCACCAAAAATAAAAATTTATATTCAAATGAAAGGAAAATTTCAGGGTTTTTACATTCAGAGTATTTGAAATTTTTATTTGAAATTTGAGAGAGTACAAGTTGTTCGGGAAAGTGGAGAAGTGTACATCCACGGACAAATTGTGTGTTCCCAGGTGTTTCGTTTGTGAGTTATTGGTTAAAGAAGCACATGAAGGAGGATTGACAAGTCATTTTGGCATTCACAAAACTTTAAAAGTGCTTCAAGAGTACTTCTATTGGCCTCACGTACAAGTTGATGTTCAAGCTCTTATTAATCAACGTAGGCAGTGTCAATGAGCTAAGAGCACATTTCATTAAGGTTTATATGTGCATTTGTCCATACCTCTAAGAGCTTGGGAAAACATGAGCCTGGACTTCATCATAGGGCTACCTCATACGCAATAAGGAAAAATGCAATCATAGTAGTAGTATATCGATTATTCAAGATGGCACACTTTGTTCCCTATCACAAGATAGATGATGCTTCATATATAACTAATTTGTAATTCAGGGAGATTGTTCATCTATATGGGGTGCCTAAGGCAATTGTATCAGATCAAGACTCGAAGTTCTAAGTCACTTTTGGCATTCTCTATATGGAGATTGCCAGGAACCAAGCTCTTGTTTTGTACATCGCATCATCCACATATTGACGACCAAGTTGAAGTTACGAACAAAACTTTATATGCTTTGTTGCTTGGGTTAGTGAATAAGACAACCAAAGATTAGGATCTCAAACTTACACATGCAGAGTTCACCTACAACAAGTCGCCTTTGCATGCAATGAGGAAGTCACCGATTGAAGTGGTGTATGAAGTTACTCCATACATTCTCATTGATTTTACCTCTCCCAAGGGATAAATTGTTGAACAAAACTAATGCCTAGAGCAGAAGGTCCATTCAAGGTGCTCAAGAAAATTGAAGAAATTACTTACAAACTAGACTTGCCCAATATGGAGTTTCAACTACATTTAACGTTGGTGACCTTTCTCCCTATCTTAAGGATGACAAGCTTAAAGAGTTGCGGACAACTTCTTTTGAAGAAAGGGAGAAGAGATAATTACGAAACATTAATGCTTGAATTACATGGGCTAAATGCAAGGGGCATTACTTTTTATAGCTTGAACGAAAAGGTTGTTAAGTTTGGACTGAATATAGGCTACATACTTATTATGACTAAATTTGAAAAAGTTTTATTTTATTGTCATTTTTTGTTATTATAATTTTAGGAAAGATAATAATTAAAAAAAGGGTTTAAAAGTCAGTTAAGTTACCACTAAGTATTTTTTTATTTCCTAATCAAATTAAGCAGATTTGTTTTCTTTATTTTTTAGTCAAATTAAACATTTTTTTTCTTTACTTCCTAGTCAAATTAAACACATTTATTAGTTACTTGTTGGTAAGAATTTAGTTTCCTTTTCCTATTCAAAAACAAGGGAGCTCAAGACCTTTATAAATAGGGAGCATTATAATGAATAAAGCTAAGTGAAAATTTTCTCTCAAACACCTGTCGGAGTGCTTTAATTTCTTGCCTTGTGAAGTTTGGAACGACCATTTGAGTGAATCTCTTTGATATTGAGCTTTAGAGGGACTAAACTCAAATTGTTTTCTTTCTGCTCTTTCATTCAACTCGTAACAAAATTTGATTTAGTTCTAAACAAACAAAACACCTTTAGATTTATTTTGCTGAGTAACTAAACGCATCAGCTATCATTGATATAATATCTTTTAAGTTTTCACATAAAAGGATCACATTGTTATATGACTTCTTCACAAGGTGAATGTATACTGTGCAAGAAAGCAATTCACACTGGTTTCAAATTGGCGACGTTAAAATACTGGCCCTGGTAGAGATTTTTCATCTGGAAGCAGTAGTAATTCCCGGATGCCTTCACAGACCTACACCCAGCCAATTAGTTGTTTTCAGAACTTTAGAAAGAAAACAACCAATGCTTCCTCACATTGGAGAAAGACTTGGACAGAAAAGTGCTATCGCATGTGTATGTCTGTGTGTTAAAAAATACAAATAGGTTAACTTATGAATGTATAAACACTCTTGGTTCACATTCAACAAAGAGCAGGACAATCAGAGATCGTCACTAAGAGACATGAGAGACGTGCAGTGTTTTAAGAGTATAGCAACGAAGATCCTCACTAAAGATACACTGACCAGCTTGATCTGAGCTTTAATATGAGCAATTTGCTGGGTATATTCTTCTATCTGCCTGGAAGATGCACTTCAGACACCCGTTAGACATTAAACTCTGATAGAAAACAAAGTTCTAACCATAGCAAGTAGGGATCTCAACAGGTTGGGTATATTAATATTAATACCCATACTCATCCTCAAAAATCATATCCATACCCGTACTCATATAACCTAATACAAAAATTTACCAAGCTATGGAGAGATATGCATGGAAAACGAGAAAAGCAATACCTAGATAGCCTTTCCTCCCTCAATGGTATAAACTTCAAAGCTTCGGACCATGTAAACTCCACATAAAATCCCAGTCCAACGTCAACAAAGATGTGTTGTGTATTTGGCCTGCAAACATAAAGGATAATAGCCAACCCCACAAAAAATGGGAAAAGGACACAAGACAAGAGAAAGTAGATGGACTTGAGACCAGGTAAAAAGTAATCCACCATTGATAGAAAGCAAAGCACTTTAAGATAATGACGACTTACACATCAGCTTGCATATATACTTCAGAGCCAAGGTTGACCAATGTACTGAGACTGGTCACACTATTTTTCTCTAGATTCTCTATGTTCCCTCGCAGCTCTGAGCTAGAAGTTATTAGTCAAGTAAAACATGGCCACAAGCTAGAAGCTCAAAACATGCAGATATCAACTAAAGGAATTTTTAGGACATAGAGAAGTACCGGAATATTGAACCAGAATAATGGAAACAGAAAAGAGATGTTCATCTGAGATACCACAACTCTTGGTTTTCTTTAGAACTTTCAATGTATTGGACTATTTCTATGCCAAGCCAATATATTTTGGGATGCAAAGAATTCTTCCATAATTTGCACATTACAGATTAAGCAGAAAGTAATCAGCCAAAAGGGGCATTATCTATAAAGTAATCCACAAGGGAACATCTGTTAAAGAGAAGGGCACCGAGGTTGATATCAGATCCCCAGCAACCTGATAATAAGAAAAGGATACAATATCTTTTGTTTTTCAAAGACCTTATCCCTGCAAATTACACGCCCAGGGAAAAAACAAGAAGAAAAAGAACAGCAATCAAGCATTAGGCTTGCATGAAAACATAAGTTGTATATTCCAAAAGTCAAATATTAGCGCAGCAAGCTAAAGATGTCATATCCTAACTATTTTCTTAGCTTCTTTAGCTTGAATTTTTAAGATCAAATTGGGGAAGGAAAAAACTGATTCTCGTGCAGCTAATTTTGTGATTTATGGCAAGAAAATTTGATTACATATATAAAAGACTTATGAAATTGGTTTTGTACCATCAGCCCAATCATGCTTGTTAACTTATAAAGTTCTTGGTATCTACACTTCAACCATAAAATTTTCCTTTCACATCAAATAGCAACGGAAGGCAAGAAAGCATTCACGCCCAACAGTTTATACATCAAGTAGTTATCCAAGCCCCCAAAACAAGAGAACCACATCAGAAAATGTAAGTACTCCAGAGTCCAGACATAAGCAAGCACAGACTGAATATTCTTCTAACAGGACAGCACTGGACCAAATACGGACTATCCCAAGAGGCATATGGAACAGAACAAAGGACTTACAAAAGCAGAAAACCACTTGAAGTAAAATGCTAAAGAATACATGTTAAAGGAATTTATCATGAAAGCTGAAAAAATAATAAGGCCAGGTGAAGAACAGAGAAAAGGCAATACCTTTCAGCCACAGCGCGGACAAGGTCAGGTTTCAACCGGCACTCCAAGAACTCCTCGTATTTCTGTACTTTTTCATCTGAAGAGAGACCCATTTGCAGCCAACTCCAGCAAAGAAACAGAAAAACCAAAATTTGACTTACCTTACAAGAAGAAAAGCAAGGAAACTTTTTAGTTAAGCATTTCGTCGAACGACATGACTACAACCTTTTACGCGTCATCACCCAATTATGCGTCTATGAGTTTCGCAGTATGAGTGACAAAGAACTTATCCAAGAAGGTGTATCGTAAGTACCAAGTTCGTTGAAACTGATTGCTCGCTGCCAAGCGAAATAAAGAGGTCTAGATATGGACAAAGCCACGCAGCGGTGTTTAATTTGCTCACTTGAAATTAAGAGTCTTCGACGAAAAAGTGAAGGATTGTTTCCGCGTTTTGTGATGTTATGAGGGAGGACCGTTTTGCCGTTTAGTGGTTAGAGAGGCGGAGATGGGTAGGAGATCAACCGATCATATTTGAGTTGACCAGAACTTACGTCATTTAGGGCCTTAAGTTGGATCCCGTGCTTAGGCTGTTGTAGCCTGAACCTCGACAAATAATAACAAAATGATATCGCTTTGACATCTTAGTTTAAAAATAATACTCGACCTCAACTTGACCCAATTTAATCAATTGTCATTCCTATGGTTTCAATTAGAATAATGGTAATATGTTAGGTAAGTATATTGTGCAAAGAGGTGAAAAAGAGAGAGACACTCTGCTCTCTCTTTAGAATCAGCTTTTTCTTGTTCCACTCTCTCAACTTCTTCCAAATCCCTCCATCGATTTTTTTTCCCTTCTCCTTTGCATATTTTCTTTTTCTTCTTCTTCTTCCCCAGTCTCCATTTTCATTCCTGCTTCTCTTATTTTTTAGAATCTCTCATAAAGATATTTCAGTCTTTCCTTCATTTCAATTTTTTCCCGCCTATTCTCCAACATACTTGACCACATCATGTTAGACCCGTCACCTCACAAAGCTGATGATTTTCCACCTTTATCATCCCAGCCATTCAACCCATCACCCTACAAAGCTGATGATTTCCCACATTTATTATCCCAACCATTCGACCCATCACCTTACAAAGTTGATGATTTCTCACCTTTATCATCCCAACCGTTCCATCCATCCCAACCTTCTCTAACCCCCCAGCTTATTGCACTTGCTACTAGTCCTTATTCCCAGAAAATGTGGAAACAGGTAGTCAGGGACTCCATTGCCTCTATTCTTTCTTATACACCTTCTAGTGAAGTCGACGGAAAACTTATAGTATGTCCAGACCTAGATACGCTCTAAGAGGGAGCAAATTGTTGGAAAGTCACAATAGTGGGATTTTTTCTTGATCACAGACCAGCATTTCCTCTTATATTGCAATAGGCTAATAAATTATGGAAGAATGGGGGCCTTATTGATGTTCCTCTATCCGAGGATAGCCTTGTCCTTTTCTCCTTCACCTCCATTTCAGCAGCCCATAAAATCCTTGAAGAAGGTCCATGGTATTTCGGGAGTCAACCAATATTTTTGCAAATCTGGCAACCTAGTCTAAAACTGGAAATCATCAAAATACAGAATTTTCCTATATAGATTAACTTCCATAACGTCCCCCTAGAATACTAGACCATTTAGGGACTCAGCCAATTAGCCAGCTTTATAGGTAAACCTCTATGCATGGACGAGAACATGACTACAAAGAAAAGAATTGGTTATGCCTGTATCTGCGTTAGTATACAAATTTCTGAAGATCATCCCAATAAAATCCCAATCATGAGGCTAGGAGATGGGAATCAATTATGGGAGGATAGCATCAATGTTTCATATCATTGGAGGCCCCCTACAGAGACTCATAATTCTATCTAGAGACCTACGAGTAAGGTATTTAAGAATGGAAGCTATCAAGAGTTGATGAATCAAGATGAAGAATGCCATTCTGATGAACACCAAATTTCTGGAAACTTGCTTGTTCCTGTGAATAGTGATAGAACTAAGGTAAATATCTCTGCAGTTAATCTTGAAACAGAACCTCTGCATGTAATGAATAGTCCTACTCTAGCTAAGAATACAGAAATATGTGAAAATTCTGTTGTTGTGGAAACTGATATGTCTAATAAGGCAACTCCTTGCCTTTTAGATACCTTACCTGATATTGCTGATTCCCCATATAAGGAGATTATTTGTACAAGTGATCCCCCTCAAGTCAGTTTGGCAAAGGCAGAGGAATCTTCATATCCTTCTCCGGCTAATACTACAAATGAGAGTAGTGGGAACTTCCAATCCACATCAAGAAGAAAAGCCTAACGAGGCAAAGGTAAAGGCATAAAAAACACCTCTACTTAATATGACTATTTTGGCTTGGAATGTTAGAGGAATAAATTATCCTTCTAAGTTACTAGCTTTAAAGGATTTTGTAGCCCTTTTACTTGGTTTACTTGAAACGAAAGTGAAGTTGGTAAACCTAAACAAGTTGCATATTTTGGGTCCTTAATGGAGACTACTATCAAAGCACAATTATCATGCCTGTGGTCGAATAATAATCTGCTTCAATTCAGATGAGATTAAGGTAGAGCTACTGGAGGCAAATGAGCAAGTTATGCACCTTCAAATCTTACAGTTACAAGGTTACGTAGACTTAAATGTCTCTTTTATTTATGTTAGCAACTTTGAATTCCAACGAAGAGATCTATGGAACAACATCAGACAATTTAGTGGTAATATTAATAAGCCATGGCTC
>JANSVB020000056.1:3547089-3567928 GCA_025504935.2 Erythroxylum haughtii
CGTACATCCTTGGTATTTTCGATTATACATCATGTTGTTGTATGGTCTTTTTCGCAGTGTATTGTGAATACTCGGACTATACGCGATCCAACAGTGAGTTGCTCCACTATTTCACACGATTCTACATTTTTGGCAACATACATTTTTCTTATCCTAAAACTCCATGTTTACTATAATATTCACCTCCACGATCAGATCTAACAATCTTAATGGACCTTCCCAATTCGTGCTCAACCTTAGCTTTAATGATCTTAAATTTCTTAAGAAGTTTGGATTTTTCTTTAAGCAAGAACACATATCCATAAAGGGAATAATCATCAATAAATTTAAGAAAATATCTTAAATTACATAATGTAATTTTGTAAGGTTAACATATATTTATCTGTATAAGTTCTAATAAGCCAAAACCTCGATACCCTTTTTTCTTTGTTTTGGTCAACTTACCCCTACAATAATCAATATATGTTTCCAAATCATTATAATCTATAGTAGGAAGAATGTCATCCTTGACCAATCTCTCAGCTCTACCTATGGAAATATGTACATCTCATTTGGGGCAAGACACATTCTACATAAGCCATATGATAAAAAGGCAATACCAATGTGGTTTGCATTGAAAGATAATTTTACAATTGAAGTTTCAATGACAAAACTATAACCTTCCTTATCCAAAATAAATATAGAGATCAAATTTTATCTAAAAGATGGTATATAAAACATGTTATTTTATACAAACTTAAACCCCTACAAAGATTATATCAACTTTTTCATTATTGCCCACCATTAGTTTTTCCTCCTCTCTATTCGGGTTTCTCTTATGTATGAATCCCTACATTGTGGAAGCATCGTAATTAGAGGCTCCACTATCTAGCCATTAAGAACTTAATGTAGTTATAGCAAGATTAGAATCATGGTTTTCATAATATGAACACCAAAGCTTTTTTTGGTCTATATTATATAGTCAATCAGTTAGTTGTATATTTTGTGACATAATTAATTAAATGTATCATTTATCTTTATGTATTTTGTTAATTATATTTGATATTTTAATATAAAGGTAAAATTCCTTAAACAACTATTGTACAATTAAAATTATAATCATATAATAATTATAAGATTTAATTTCAATTTATGTAACATTCCTAAATTGATTCTAATTATGTTTTCATTAATATAGGTTGAGTCAAACCACTTTGAAATTTTTAATATTTAGGTGGTCATGGCATATTGCTAGACTTTAATTTTGATTTATGATTATAAATTATTTGGTCAAAGAACTAAAGATAAATTAAAAATTTTAATTTATCTAATTCTGTTTATGAGTTAAAATTATAATTTATAATCATTGTCAAAATATTCAGAACCTAATGGACCACACACAAATGAGCAATTAAAAAGAGAAAATTAATTTAACTTAAGTTGGACTTAAGTATGAAGTTTGAGAAACTAAAAAAAATATAAGATATTTTTTTATTAAAATTAAATAATAATAATAATTAGAGCTTGAATTTAATTATAATTATAATTATAATTTCAATAAGAAAGAAACTCTAGTTTCTTTTCTTATAAATAGGAAATAGGAATAAAGGAGTTAGCAGTCCCACCTTTTTCTTCTTAAGTGTTGAGTTATTTTATCTATTATATAGATACCGTTAAAATTTGAGAACATAGACAGCTTGTGATTGATAGTTCAAGAAGAAAAATGTAGGAATTCAAATCACTATATTTCAACCCTTTTATTTATGATTTATATTTTTCAAGTTATTCAATTAAAAAGATCAAATTGGGAAATTATAAATTTTTTTTGATGCACTTGTGATTGAATTACGGTTAATTTCCTTTCAACTTCAACCTTTAGATAGAAATCAAGAGAAAATGATTGACTATAATGGATGAGTGAATTCACAAGGACTCTACATAAGAAAAGAAGGATGTAAAAGTTATGAACAAGATGAAGGAAAAGGTTTTGTACTAGTTTTTCTGAACTAGATTATAACACAACCTATTATGTCTTACTTTTATGCCATATATTAAAGACTCCTTTAAATAATTACCTATTAAGTTCTCCAAGTGACCACTAAGTTCTCCGTTAAGTTATCATGTAAAATAAACTATCTTTAGGACACCTTTATGATTTAAATTGGGATTAAATTCAACAAGCCCCTTTAATTCCAATTAATTGGCAAAGTCACTCCCATTATACACTTAAATTTCATAAAGAACTTCATTTTTAATGGTTTAGTGAGGATGTCATCCACTTTATCTTCAGACTTAGAATAAGTCAACTTAATCTCTCCTTTTTGAACTTTATCTTATAGAAAATGAAAATGTATGTTTATATAGTTACTTCTTCCATATGTAAATGAGTTTTTGTACAAGTCGAATGAAGAAATATTATCAAATAAAATCTTCATAAAGCCTTAAATTTTTTAAAAAAACTAGCTCATCAAATTATGCTAAGAAATTGCTTGATAAATGCTTGATGTTGCAACTATGTATTCGACTTTACAAGTTGAGAGTGTAATAATAAATTGTTTCTTTGAAGACCACAAGCATGTGGTGGTTCCAGAATTGAAAGTTCATAAGTGCTTCTACAATCATCAAGATCTCCAAGCAAACACTATTTGAATTACAAGATAACACTTCTTATATGAGAAATAAAATAGGTCATAATCATAGGTGCCCTTAGTGTATCACTTGATTTTTTTGGCTACTTGCATATAAAATTAATAAGGGAATTCCAAAAACATACCAATCAAACTAATCCCATACGTAATATTAGAGGTTGAGTATGTGAGATATCTCAAAGTCCCAATAATTTGCTTAAAATAACTAGGATTAGCAAATGCTTCGTCACCTTCTTTGGATAATTTTATCCTAAACCCCACATGTGTTCTCATGGGATTGCATTCATATATATGAAATTCCTTTGAAGTCTTTACAGCGTGTCCATTTTTAGAAATCAAAATTTCATCTTCTCTTTAAACTAGCTCCATGTCAGGAATGTATGACATTAGACTAAGATCTATTATTTTAAATTTATACATCATAAACTTCTTGAAGTCTTCAATCACCTTACTATTATTTCCATTAAGTATTAAATCATCAATATAATAGGATGGTAATAATAAATCCTCAAAATTATTAACCTTTACTTATATAATAGATTTGAAGGGTCACCTTTGAAATCCAACGTTATGAAAACAAAAAATCAATAAATTCATTCCACATTCGAGGCACTTATTACTAGTTGTACATTGTTTTTCATCAATTTATACAGTTTATCTTCACTACCCTTCTTTGTAAAACCTAGTGGTTGTTTGAAAAGTATCTCTTTTTTAAGCAAATAAAATTTGTTAGGTGTTGGATCTAGTAAATATAATCCCACTCTAATCATAAATAAATTATATATAGTGATAAGCACTGTTGAATCCACAAGGAGTAATAAAGCTTAATCTAGTTAACAAAACAAAATAAAGAAATGAAGATTTTAAAATGAAAATGAAAATAGAGTAAAACTAAATATAGAAAATTTAATCAAGAATGTAATTTAATAAAATCATAACAAATATCTAGACCAAGGTATAATTTCAATTTTGATTCTTTGATTTGATAATTAATGCAAAGGTAGACTTTTATATCCCTTAATAAGCTAGTTAT
The DNA here is from genome assembly GCA_025504935.2 of Erythroxylum haughtii. Lineage (NCBI taxonomy): Eukaryota > Viridiplantae > Streptophyta > Magnoliopsida > Malpighiales > Erythroxylaceae > Erythroxylum > Erythroxylum haughtii. Next base: position 3,550,750 of record JANSVB020000056.1, read on the forward strand.
AGTTGATAACAAACTCTAACTATGTATCTCTCTTAACTTGCTCATTAACCATAATGAGCTCTTTGATTAATTGTCTTATCAACAAACAACCCTAAACAAGCTCTTTAAAAATTAGAGATACTGCTAATTCTAGTAAACAAACAGACAAGCTAGATTTATTTAGAATGGATTATATATTTATAAAATATGAGAAAATATTGTATATTTAACCATATTATTTCATCACTAAGCATTTGAACAATTAAACAATTATAGATATAACTAATTTAACTATAAATATATTATTTTGATCATTGAATAATAGGCCTTTCATATCAATCAATAAAATAATTTTAATAATCTCAAAAGACATATAAATAATAAAAAACAGAAGAATACAGAAAACAATTATATCTCACAGTTCTTAAAGAATTAAACTTCAATTGACTTTGACTACAAAAGGAGAGTTTAGTTGCACATGGTTGTCAAAGATAACCAAAAAAAGAAAGAAAGAAAAGGACTATTTTAAAAATATAGAAAAACTAAGATGAAAGGTAGATAGATGACTGCCTCCTACCAGTAAGACCTCCCCATATCCCCAAAATCCTATATAATCTTCCTTAAAATGTAAGGATAAAAAATAAAATCAAGACTAAATTTAAATAATCTCACTTCCGTTGGGATCATCCTACTAAAATAAGTCTTATAAAACTCATAAATAAAGCAAACAGGGGCATAAATAACTAGGCTTTATTGCCTCTAGAAGGGCCTCGTCCATTTAATCACATTATATATTAATTTGATAATAAAAATAGGCCTTTTATATTAATCAAAAAATATTTTTAATAATCTCAAAGATAGACAAATAATAAAAACAAAAAGTAAAGAAAACAATTATATCTCATAATTCTTAAAGAATTAAACTTCAATTGACCTTTGACTAGAAAAGAGAGTTTAGTTGCATATGGTTATCAAATATAACAATAAAAGTGAAAAAAAAGAACTATCTAAAAAATGTAGAAAACTAAGATGAACTAAGATGAAATGTAGATACATGGCTGCCTCGTGCCAACAAATCCTCCCAATACCCTCAAAATCATGTATAATCTTCCTTAAAAAGTAGGGATCAAAGATAAAATCAAGACTAAATATAAATAATCCCACTTGCATTGAGATTATCCTATTAAAACAAGTCATACCTATTCAAAACTCATAAATAAAGCAAAACGGAGGCATAAATAACTAAGCTTTGTTCAATCTAGAAGGGCCTTGCCATTTAATCACATTAAATACTAGATCGATTAAGGTGTGGGCACTTATTATTCTTAGACTTCTTTTAGAAAATTCTTTTGAAAGCCTTCATTCTTTTTTAAAATTTATGATCTTTGTTCATTCTTTGCTAAATTTTTATTTTTATGCACATTTTGATCCAAATCTCTAATCTAATTTATAAAACAAAAGACATAAAATTATAATCCATAATTACAAGTATTTTATAAATCAAAACATAGGAAATTAATATGAAATATGTGTAATTTATATATACTATCAAAATTTCTCATACTTAGGCAATGTTTACCCTCAAGCATATAGTAGCTTAAACTCATCAATTTTTCTGTATATCCTTCTTTTTCACTTCTTAACTTATCCCTTGATAACCCAAATCACCAAATCTTAAAAATCTAAACCAAATTATAATTATAAACAAGAAATTTATAACATATGTTCTTATAAACTACACAAATAAGCAATCGTCCCAACAATCTTTTCGAAATCAAATGTAGTAGGAGTTGATACCATCTTATTAGTTCCACTTTATGCACTCAAATGTTTTTAGGGTTTTAATGATCTTTCATATCAACATAGAGAAATGCTTGGCATATGCTTACTTATATGTCACATCTCCACTATTAAATAATGAACTAAATGCAAAAAATCCAACGGTCTTTAGAAGGGTTTTAATAGGCCTTAGGTAAGGATAAAAAAGGAAAATATTAGGTTATTAAATCAAAGGGAATATACAAACCCACCATATAAGTTTTGTCTAAAAAATGCTCCATAATTCCTTTGATTCAAGTCTCTTAAATATGATAATACAAGAATTTTCTTATCTCCTCCTCTTTATTTTTCTTTTCTTTTTCCTTTTTTAGTATACATATGTATAAAATAATATTGTCATGAGTTAGTAAAGAGTGCTTAATCATGTGGTAAACCTATTGGTTGTCTCTAAAAACTTTTAAATTTTGGTGGCCTTTCTCCATAAGTGAGGTTAGGTGATCGTACCATCTTAAGATGTAAATGCTGGAGTAAAGGATCATATTTCCTTTATAGTGGGCCTAAATCATCCAACCATATTGGCTTGCTTTTAAATATCATCTTAAAGTGTTGAAAACATGTCAGTTAGGTGGTTAAAAGTGATAAAAATCTAACAAGCATTAATCTACTGCATCTTTTCTACAACCATATGTTGAATAGGAGTGGTCGAATTAGAAATTTATTGTTCAAGATTAAACAAATTTACCTCATTTACTCTTCTTAAAGATGAGTTTTGTTTAAAGATAAAATTGTGAGAATTGATAGTCATAGTGGAGATTAAATCTCTAGCGGTTTAAGGATTTGTATTCACCATGGCACCTTTATTAGTTGAATCTATCATCCTTCTTACTATGGGTAATAATCCTTTATAAAAGTACTGAATGATGAATTGTCTAGAAATTCCATGTTAAGGGAATCTGGCATATAATCACTTGAATCTTTCCTAATATTCATAACAGGTCTCAACATCTTTTTACTTTAATTTATGTATTTCCCTTCTTAAGTTGGTATCTCCTAAAATAGGGAAGAATTTGTCAAAAACAATTTTTTCTTATGTATCCATATAGTGATGGTTTTATAAGGAAAATAAAATAACCCATCTTTAGCTCTATCACTTGGTGAGATGGAAAAGCATGTAGCTTAATTTTCTCATTAGATACATTTTGCATTTTAAACTTAAGCATACCATACGAAATTCCTTCAAATTCTTATGAGGATCTTCATTTTCAAGGACACAAAAAGTAGGTAGCAAACAAATCAAACTAGAATTAAGATCAAAATGTATATTCAAGTTTGAATATTTGATACAAAAATTTTGTTGGCTCAAATCTAGTGATGCAAATTCTCTCAAGTTTCTCTCTTAGGTAGTTATGATTGATTGAATTTCAGAATCACTAGAGAATTTTGTCAATTTAAGTGTTGGTTCTAATCTAAAAAGAAGAAAAGGAAGAAACTTGCTTATTATGTAATTTAGTTTCCTCCCTTAATCTTTTAGTTGTTTTTTCAATCTTAAGATCATATTGAATTTTACCTACATGAGAATGTTGAGTCATAAAAAATCATAAACTCATTTTTACACTAGTCTCTAGATGGTGCCAAAATTTAGTGGGTATCGAATCTACCAAATACAATCTTACTCTAATCATAAATAAATTAATATAAAGATAAGTAAGGTCGAATATACAAGGTAAAGCTTATCTCCTTTTCTAAGTTAACAAAACAAAATAAAGGAAGGAGGATTTTAAGATATAAATTGAAATAGATTAAAAGCAAAAAAAAATCAATAATGTAATTTAATAAAATTTAATGATAACGAACATCTGGATCTAGGAACAATTTTAGTATTGATTCTTTGGATTGATCATTATTGTAAAGATAACTCTTATTTCCTTAATAAACTGGTTATGGTTGTTAATAAGATCTAACAATCTATCTCTCCTTACTTCTTTGTTTGCCCAAACAAGTTATTTAATTAATTTTCTTATCAACAAATAACCCAAAGCAAGCTCTTGTAATTTAATCTATTGAAAACATTAAAAACTAAAGACAATATCAATTCTAGCCAACAAGCATACAAGCTCAGTTTATTTAGACTAAATATATATTCACATAATATGAGTGGAATATCCTATAGTGAACCCTGTTATTTCATAACTAAGCATTAGAACAATTAAATAATTATGGATTTAATCATTACAACTGGTAATATATTATTTTGATGATTGAATAATATGCCTTTTTATATTAATCAAACAAAATAATAATTTTAATAAACTCAGAAGATATATAAAGAGTAAAGAACATAAGAGTAAAGAAGAACATTCAGATCTCACTGTTCTTGAATAATAACAAATTAATTAACATTTGGCTAGAAAAAGAGAGTATAGATCTAATCATTCCAACGAGTAATATATTATTTTGATGATTGAATAATAATCCTTTTTATATCAATCAAACAAAATAATAATTTTAATAATCTCTAAAGATATATAAATAGTAGCACTGAACCATAAAAAATATGATGAGAGAGAGAGCGCGAGAGCGAGCAGAGAATCCATAACTTTTGAGATCACCGGTGTTTACTCCCTCCATCCCATTGGCTTCCTCTTCATCTTCTTCCCCATCTCGACCTGCTCTAGCCCATATATATGTCCCTTCTCCTAGACCTTCCCAACCGATCCTTTCCTCCAACCCTAATTGTTCCCAAAACATAGACCCAAACATTCATCTTCCTTCCCAGACCAAAAATGCAATAGAGGTAGGCGTAGATAAGCAAATGTTGAAAACTTTGTAACCCAAAATTCCCCTAAAGTCCCATGCCATAAAAACTATGGAGAAACCCAGAACTTGGAAATCAGTGGTCACTGAACTTAAGGAGGACTTCTCAGACGCAAAGGCTTTGACCTACTACCCCCTGAGGTTAAAGATGAATAGATCTTTTTCATTCCGCCTCCAGCATTAGCGAAGCAAAGAAGGGAGCAGCTCAATTCAGACATTCCCTGACAAGATTTTTCATTGGTAAGTTCTCTGCTTATCCTATTGTTCAGAGATCACTCTCTAAATCCTAATTAGCTTTTAGATAGACTGAAACATTAATTACAAGTTCGAATAATTTCTTGTTTAAGTTTGAATTGAAGAGTGGTATGAATTATATTATGGAGAAGGGCCCTTGGCATATCCAAGTAAACCCTTATTCTTAAGGAAATGGTGCTTGAGTGTGAGGGAACAAGAAGAAGTTAGATATGCCCCAATGTGGACTAGGTTTCATAACATACATGTTGAATATTGGAATAATGAGAGGTTGGGAAGAATAGCAAGTTTAGTAGGACAATCGCTACTTATAGATACCCAGACGGCTAGGATATCTAGGATAGTGTATGCCAGAATGTGTGTGGAGTTAGATTTGCAAAGGGTTTGGCCTTCAACATTCCAATTAGCCACATATAATGAAGAAGATAAAATAACCTTTAAGGAAATAAAGATTGAATATGAATGGAGACTTGAGCATTAAGTCCAGAAGAAGGAATAAACACCTACTGGGTGACTGTTTGAGACTGGATTACAATAAGAATTGGACAAGGGAAAGTAGTCTATACCAAACAGTATATACCATTAAAAAGAGAAATGAATAGGAGCAAGTCTCAGAAAAGGCACAACAAAATCATAAGGAGGGTGGAGATTCTGAAATCCTAACTGATCAAAGTAAGGGCAAAGACATTCAACAGAATGATCAAGCTACTGAGATGGCAATACAAGGTGATAAGGAAAGCAAACCAACTGGAAGCCTATCTGAACATAGCAAGGCTCAACAGAAGCAAGATGATCTAAATGGATACCTTAAAGATACTGGGCTCCTTGTCGAGAGTCAAACAGATAACCACCTATCTCTTCCTAAATTTGAAGTGGTTCTTATTATTGATTCACAAAGTCCGAGTCTTTTGGAAAGGGTAGGGGGATTTCACTATTAGGAAGAGTAGGAAATCTAGACGAAAGCAAAAGTAGCAGGACTTTAGTTCTATTTTGTGTTATGGCTTTAGTTTTTTTAAATGTTAGGGGCCTTAATAACTCTAAGAAATAACTAGTTGTGAATGCGTTTCTTACGCGGTTGTCGATTTCTTTTATTTGTTTGATTGAATCTAAGATTAGATCTCTTCCCTTTCTGAATAATGTGTGCTCCTTTTTGTCCTAGATGGCTGTTTCATAGTAATTTAGATCAAGCTTCAAATGCTAGGATAGTGAAAACTTGGAATCTGGATTATTTCTTGTGTCCTCCTCTAATCACTACTGATTAACTAATCCATATGGAGGTTACTCCTATGAATAGTTCTTTAGTCTTTTATGTGACTTGTATTTATGGGTCGAATAATTTTAATCATAGGAAGAACCTCTGGACTGCTCTTTCTAGTATCAAACATAATGTAGGTAATCAACCTTAGATTATAACGAGGGACTTTAATGTTATACTGTTCTCTCATGAGGTAGAGCCTATAAGTTCCTCGGCTATTAATGGGATGAATGACTTTACGAAGTATGTTAAGGATTGTGCTTTGTATGATTTATATTCTAGTGGTCCCACTTTTACGTGGAACAATAAGCAATGTGGTGACCTCTTTGTTGCAAGAAAGTTAGATAAAGCCTTTATTAATTCGGTCTGGAGTTCTAGGTTTCCTAGATCTTATAGGGTTATTCATAATCCAAACATTTCAGACCACTCCCTAATAGTGATAAGGTCCTTAGCAAACATTCAGAGGAGGTCCTCTCCTTTTAGGTTCTCCAACTTCCTAACCTCACAGCCAAATTTCCTTCAGACAATAGAAGATGCTTGGCCTTCTCATGTCCAAGGAACTCCTATGTTCTGTGTGGTGTCTAAGCTTAAAGTGGTTAAAAATGCCCTAAAATTACTTAACTCTTGTCAGATTGGTGATGTGAATGATAGAGTTGATAATTGTCAACATGTTCTTAATATTATCCTAGATCAAATGAGGCATTTGCCTAATAGGTCTCATATGGTTGCCAAGGAAATTGAAGCCATTAACAACTTGATTAGAGCCTTAGATGATCAGGAGTCTTTCTATAAACAAGCTTACCTTATTAAATGGCTCAGAGAGGGGGATAGGAATACCAAATTCTTTCACAATTCCATCTTGGCCAATAGGAATAGAAGCAACATTCATTCTTTAATAGTGGGAAATGGCAATAGGATTGTTGCTTTTGAAGAGATTCAAGAACAGTTCCTAAGTTTTTTCCAGAGAACTATTGGGAATAAAAAGTACCTTCTCCCCTCCAAAGAGTATGTGAAAAATCTTTTCCCTTATCCAATTTCTAATATTCTTAAAAACAACCTCACAGCTAAAGTTTCAGCACAAGAGATTAGGGAAGTTTTCAACTCTTTCAATCTGAATAAGGCCCCAGGGCTGAATGGGTTTAATGGTTTTTTTCTTTAACCATACTTGGAATATTATTGGGGGGGAAGTTACACGAGCCATCCAAGATTTTTTCTAATATACTATTCAAAGAGCTTAACTCTACTTTCACTTCTCTAGTCCCTAAGAAAGATCATCCTTCCACAGTGATTGATTTTAGACCAATCTCCTGTTGTAATATGATCTATAAGATGATTGCAAAAATCATGGCTAATAGACTTAGAGAGGTTCTCACCCACATTATCAACCCAAACCAAAGTGCATTCATTAAAAACTATCATATAGGGGATAATATCTTGTTGGCTCAAGAAATTTTCAAGAATTACCACCTTTCTAATACCCATAGGAGATATGCTTTCAAAGTTGATTTACAAAAAGCCTATGACTCGATTCAATGGGAATTCCTCCTAAATGTGCTAGAAGTTGTAGGTTTTTCTCTTAAGTTCATTAAATGGATCAAAGAGTGAATAACCTTACCTTCTTATTCTATCTTGAACAATGGGTCCACCTCAAAATTTTTTAAACGGAAGTCAGGCTTAAGACAAGGGATCCTATATCTCCATATCTCTTTATTATCTGTATGGAGGTACTCTCAAGAAGCTTGAATAGCTGTATAGCTAATAGTCCTTCCTTTAAATACCACTGGAGGTGTAAAGCTCTTAAACTTACCCATCCCTTATTTGTTGATGATCTTTTGATGTTTTGTCATACCGATTTAGCTTCTGCCTAAACTTTACTTAATTGCATACGTACCTTTTCAAATTTGTTTAGATTGGACTTGAACCCTTCAAGAGTCAGTTCTTTCTATCTCCTGATATGGACCACTTGGCCTTATATCAGCTCTTAAAAGAGATCAACTTCCCATTCGATACTTAGGGGTACCTCTCCTAACGGGTCGTTTGTCTAGGAGGGATTGTTTACCCTTGTTGGATAAAATTGATGCTAGAGTTAACAAATGGACCTATAAAAATCTCTCTTATGTTGGTAGACTTCAATTGGTTATCTTTGTTCTCTCTACGTTCTAGGTGTATTGGCTTACTCACTTCATCCTCCCTTCTTCCATTTCTAAGGATATAGAACCAAAACTTAGGAATTTTTATGGTCGGGGAATGTGGTGACAAAAGCTCATGCTAAGGTTAAATAGAGTGACCTTTGTAGACCCAAAAGAGAGGGTGGATTAGGTATTAAGCGTCTGTCTACTTGGAATAATGTGCTGATAGGGAAAAGAATCTAGATTCTGTTTAATGATAGGGAAGTTCTATAGGTTAAGTGGGTACACACTATTATTCTGAGAAGGAAAAATTTCTAGAGTGCCTAACCTGCCAACTATAGTTCGTGGAGTTGGAGAAAGATTTTATATGTTAGGGATCAAATAGGGTATCAATTCAGATTTAAGATAGGAAATAGGAATTCTACTTTCCTTTGGCAGGATCCTTGGCATCATAGAGGCATCTTGAAGGATTTCTCGATGCCTAGAGTGATCAATGGATCAGAGCTACCTATGTTTGCAAAAGTGTCAGAAGTAATTAGAAATAATGAGTGGTGCTGGCAAGAGGCAACAGTCGGGACCATTAGAAATTTAGAGCCTCTACAGTATCAACTAGATTGTTCACAACCAGATAATTTGGAATAGCTAGCAAGCTCTTAAAAAATGTATATAAATGCTTCAGCCTACAAATATATGAGAGCCCCTAACTAGAGTGTTCCTTGGCATAAACTGGTATGGCATAAAAGAATCAGTCCTAGATATTCCTTCATGCTATGGTTAGCCTTTCTTAACAAATTCCAAACAAGGGACAAACTACTTTACCTTCACACCCTAAACCACTGCTCCTTGTGTGCCTCGAACAATGAAACTATTGATCACCTATTCTTTAATTGTTCCTTTTCTAATACAGTATGGTTACACTATCTTAACCACTTTCAAATATACCTTCCTAATATGACAAACCTTCATTCCTTCCTAAATTGGTTCAACCAGTCACCAAATTTCAGCAACTGTGACATCAATAATGTTATCGTCCTACTTTCTGTTATTTTGTACAACCTTTGGAATGAAAGAAACCTTCGAACCTTCAAAGATGAAATCTTGGAAGTTGGAAGCATCAACACCAGTGTGATCTTTTAAGTTATGGGACAACTCAACTCAAATATAAGAGAGGGTAATTGTTGGAGTGTTTTATTTTTCTGATGTAATGTCTGCAGGTTTTTTATTTCAAGTTCAGGAAAATAGAGGGTAACTCAATCCCTCTTCAGTATATACAACAAATGAGACTTCGGTTCCAAAGAATGCTTTAACCTTCAAAAGCTTTAAGCATGTTATTGCAAGCTATAGGGGGTAACACCTTCATACATGGACTATCCATCATAGTAGAAAAGGAAAGAGGGATAGTTATGCTTGCCCCACCTCCTAACAATAGGAGGTCCCATACTCCTATGGAAACCAAAGGATGGTTGGGTGGTGAACAAACATACGACAGAGAGATCAGGGACTAAATGAAAGCTAGTATCAAACAATATAAGCTCTTCTTCATCAACATCGGTACACTAACGATGAAGATCACACACTGTTCAGAGAATTAGGAAAACTGAGAGAACTTTCTTCTTCTTATGATGTGCTGTTTTGAAATTATGGTATTTCTGGTTTAGAGGTAGGATTTACTAGTATATGTTTCTGCTCTAGTTTTCTATCTAGAAATGGTTATGCTTATGGTAAGATGATCCTTTCCTCTTGGTAGGTAGGTATGTATATGCTCAAAGTTGTGGTTTTTGTAGTCCTAAGGAATGATTTTGTAGGGTTCCTCATGCCTCATGTAAGGTTATTCCTTTTGGTTTAATAAAGAGATTTGCCTTTTGACAATCTCTTAACTTGTACATAACTTTATTTTTGTTTATAAAAATTACTGAATTACCAAAAAAAAGATATATAAAGAGTAAAGAATAAAGGTAAATAATAACATTTAGATCTCATAAATTTTGAAGAATAAAAAATCAATTAACCTTTGGCTATAAAAAGAGAGTTTATTTGCACATATTTCTTAAAAAATAAAAAATAAAAATAAAAAAACTACTTTAAAAACGTAGAAAAAAAATGAACCAAGGTAAGAGATAGATAGTTGAAATTTGGGATAAAAGGGGATAAAACTTAAGATCAAACCTAAATCTAAAGGATCCCACTTTTATTAGGATCATCTTATTAAAATAAGAGCAAAATAAGGTTGTTGACTTTAGAAGGGCCTTATCCATTTAATTGCGTTAAATCATGGAGTAGTTATATTGACTAAGGTGTGTGCACCTCTTATACTCGAACCTTTTCTGGAAGTTGGGCACCCCTTATACTAAGTCCTCTTCTGGAACTTAAGCACCTTTTACACTCAAACTTCTTCTGGAACTTTTCTTTTGTAGGTTTTCATTCTTTTCTAAAATTTGCATCTTTGTTCCTTCTTTTTTGGTTTTTTATTTTTAAGCATATTTTAATTTAAGTCTCCAATATACTCTACAAGACACAAAATACATAGTTACAATCAATAATTACAAACATGTTATCAATCAAAGTATAAGGAATTAATATGAAATGTGTGTACTGTATGCATGTTATTATAGGATATTAAAAAATGTTGATTAATATCCATTTGATGAATTTTCTACTAATATTGCATAGCCAAAATTGTTATAAGTCTAAGTGTTTCAATTCAAGTAAATGAAGAGAATATTAATCATAATCAAGCCATTGTTCAAAACACTTTACCACTATTATTGCCTTATGTCTCTCCACTTTGCCATTTGACTTCATAACTTTGCAGCTTCGTGGAATAGTGGTAAGTTCCCATATGTCATTCCTTTTAGTTGTATTTAATTCTTTATTCATAGCATTCACCCATTTGGATTCTTAAAATGATTAATCAAATATCACAGATTATAATTTGCAAGCATAGTAAGATGTGTAATATCTCCATCAATGTTAATAGAATTATTAGGGATTACTTTAAAATCAGGCAAGGTGATAGATTGTTGGTAATGCCTCCTTGGCCTTTCAACTTATGGAATACAAACTTATTGAGCATCATTTGATAGAGCTTCTTCATTTATAGTAGGAACTTGATAATCTTCTTCTTTTAAGATAAAAATGAGATTTATTTGAGGATTCCTATACTTATCCATATCCCATTACTAGGCTTCATCTTTGGCAAAATTCATATCTCTACTTAAAATCACTTTCTTTGTTGTCAAATTGAAGAACTTGAACCTCCTATGAGTATAGCTAACAAAAGTAGTTTTCTCTCTTTCATCGTCAAGCTTTGTTTTTCTTTGTTTAGGTACATGAGTATAGGTTATGGAACCAAACACCTTCACATACATTACACTTAGCTTATAACCACTTTATGCTTCCATGAGGGTGATACTTTAGAGAATCATTGTTGGAGATATATTCAAAAAATAAATAAAACATGAGATAACTTCAACTAAAAAAGGATTAAGAACATCTTTGGCCTTTAGCATGCTTACTTATCATATCCATTATAAACATATTATTCCATCTTATAAATTTATTATGTTATGGAATGTAAGGAAATGTAGTTGTGTGCTTGATTATATATTCTTTATAATATTCCTTGAATTCATTAAAACTATACTCGCCATCACTAGTAGGATTTTAATAAAATAATCACTTTTCTTTTCAAAATAGGCGTTAAAATTTTTTAACTAAAAGTTTAGATTTCCTTTGTAAAAAATAAAACTAAGTTTTTTTAATAGAATCATTGATAAAGGTAAGAAAATGCATATTATTTCCATTTGGCATGAAATTCATCAGGTTGAATAAGTTAGAGTGGACAACCTCATTTTAGATTGATTCTATCCTGCTATAAAGGGCAATTTGTTTTGTTTTTTAAGAGTAGGAGATTCACAAAGATGTTCAAAAGTGAGAATATTTGGCAGCCCTTTACCATATCTTCCTAAGTAAGTAACTTCAAGCTTTGAACATTAAAAAATGGCCAAAATGAAGGTGCGACAACCAGAACTCATCTTTCATAATAATATTAATACAAGTATGAACATCATTGGCAATGTCAACTTGAAACATACAATTCTTGGTTAAGGGGTCCTTAAGAATGAGTTTATCTCTTTTATAAAAAAATGGAGAGTTGGTTGTCATATGTACCAAAATCATACCCTTTTTCTATCATCTTGTCTATACTTAGTATATTATACTTCATGTCTAGCACATTAAACACATGTGTATGATCTCCATTCTTTAACTAAATGAGAATGCTTCATTTCCCATCACTGATATGGTGCTATCATTCACATCTTACTTTGGAGCAAATTGACTCATTTAGATTAGTAAAGAGTTCTTCCTCACATATAATTAGTACACATCGTGTCAAAAATCCATGTGTAGTAAATTGGTGTATCATTGGCAATAGTAACTATCAAGGGAGCATAATTTCCATCATCATCGCCTTCTTATGTATAATGATCCATTTGATTGCTCTCTTTATTTATGCACTCACTAGCATAATGTCCATATTTGTGACATGAATAACTTTCATTAGTAGATTTATCATACGTTCCTTTATCACACATACAACCACAGGCTCTATAATTCAAGTTTTGATAGCAACTTAAATTCAATCTTTATTGGTCAAAATTTTGATAACCTCTTCTTATATAATTATAGTTGTGACCACCACAACCCCCAATATTGTAGTGGTAACCACCATATCCTCATCCTCTACCATGGGGACTACCAGTCTTTTAGTTTATTGTATCGTCTTACTCATCTTAGACTGAAACTTTGTGTTTAAATGCTTGGTTTATAGGTTTTTTTCATATGCTTTTCCTTCATACATTGTTCATTGTAACGTGCTATAAGCTTCTTTTATCACTATCATAAGATGCTTAAATGATCGCAATATCTTCTTCACCTTGTTCGTATATGTATGCTCTACTTCATATATTTTCATTTGATTTGTCAAAGTAATAACTCAACGTATAGAGTCAATGATGTCAAATTAAACCATTGACTTACATTTTTAATTTTGTTTTCCCTTTGAATGATGTCAATTATATATACTTGGCTTACTTTTACTAAAGTTGCACCAACTATCTTCCCAAAAAAATTAGTCTTCTTATTTTTCTTTATAGCCTTATAGTGAAACATTTTTTTAGCTTCAGTCGAACTCACTATTAGACAGTAAACCTCATTCTCCACGATAACTAACAATTCATTATAGTCAAAAAGTACTTTTATTTATATGCTACATCGATTATAATTTTTTCTATCTAGCATAGGAATCGAAAGATTCAAATACCAATGAGAAAGTAGATAACAAGGAATTAAAAGTTGTGAACAAGATGAAGGAAAAGGTTCTACACTCATTACTTTCCTACGCTAGATTACAAGAAATAACAACACTTAAATAATTAGAAAATCAATCCATTATGTTCCACTTGTATACACTAGAGACATCTAAGTAACTATCCACTAAATTCTCCATTAAGTTCTCATGAAAAATAAACTAACTAAGACGCTTTTATAATTTGAATCGAGAATAAAGTCAAAGACATTTTTTAATGAGAATTAGTTATAACTAAAAAAAGAAATTGTTAGGAACCACTTGCAATAGAGGAGGAGGACTAGTCAGTTGGGTGAAGACGATTAGAATTGGTATATGTGAGAGAAATGTTATGTATACTTTTAATGATAGAGATATAGTTCAAATTTTAAAGATATTACACTATAAGAAATTTTTGATCCATTAGTTTTATAATTTAGAAAAGCAAGCTAAGCAACAAAGTTAAATACTTAAGATTAAAAACTAGCTTTAGAAAATAACATTAATTGAAATAACTATAAAGAACTAAACTAAACCTAAAATAAACATTAAATATGAATTTGATAGTAATAAAATATGTTCGTCTAAAAGTTAAAGCCCAAGAGAGTAACTCGAAACTTAAAGATAAAAAGAAATACAAACGTTAAAGAGAAAATAAATAAATTATATTGTATACTTACATATATACAAGTGTTGCATGTGGAATCGAAAATAGTCTCTCTATCAAGTAGAATTAAAATTGCGTACTATTGGACCTTTCAGATCTTACATTTTAGTGGGATTCTTACTGAGAATTATTGTTATTGTTATTGCATGTATACACAAGTGTAATATTTAATTTATGGAGATCTTTTAAATTATATAAAATTAATAGTTCTATTTTATATTGAATTAGTGTTGAAGTCACTTCAAGGAATGGCCTGGGAGGAGGTATTAAGGTGTGTCTAACTTTTGGTAGTAACTAAGATCTTTTTTGACAAATAATTTGTCAATTTTAACAATTTTATAGAAATTTACCAGTCATTTCTCATTTTATCACAACTAGTCATTTAAAAATTTTAAATTAATAAATTATTAACTAATGAACCTCTCGCTTTTAGTAATTTAAAACTACTATAGCGTTTGTACATCTAATATCTTATATTAAAAGGGATGGTGAATCTTGAAACGATGACTCCGTAAATAATATAAAAAGAAAAAAAAGGACCATGAAAGGATTTGAAAGAAACAGATGAAAAATATGAGAAGAGAAGCCTCGATTTTTCCCAGATCGTTGACAGATTTGGCTACGCATAGCAGAAGCAGAGAGAAGAGCTTTTCAACGTTGGAACAGATCGCAGAGAGGAGAGGAATGGTTTGACTTTTTAGATGCTGTAAACATAAATGTCGAAAATTATGGGCGTTAAAGTTTACCAGAAAAAGTTAAAATGAGGAACTTTTTAAAAAGTTTCAAATTTAAATTTTTTAAAAAATTATATTTTAACTTCTTATAAAGTTATTTCTACTTTAAAAGTATTTTTACAGTTTACAGTTAAACATTCTTTTTTTTCTTAAAATTATTTTTGTGGTAGAAAAAAATACTTTTAGAACCTTCAAAAGTTGAACTAAACGAGTGCTAAATCAATCCAAAATTTAACTATTATAAACAAAATGACACTAATTAGAGTGAGGCCTCGAATAGGTTTGAACTTAAGGAAATTAAGTTTGAACCTAATTAAAAAATATTATTTTATAATTGTAATTTTGAACAAAATGAGGAAGCTTATTTATTTGAAGAGTTTTGAGTATCATCGATGTTGTCAAATAATTTCGTGTACCAATTAAACAAAAACCAAGTAAATTTTGACGAGTAAGATAAAACAGAACTCTCTAGAGACCAATAAAAGTTAAAACTGACGCCATCTCATCCCATCCCGTATGCCGTAACACTCAAAACTATGGACCCCACCATCTTATGCAATAAAATGCCTTTCCCTCTGCCTCAGTCCCGATCTCTCTCTCCTTCTCTTCACACCTCCGTCTCTCTATCCCCGTCATGTCAGCCACCTTTCAGCCGGCGTCGCCGCCGCCCCTTAATCTCTGTACCATCCTAACCGAATCAAAACGCATACTCAACGCTCATACCCGCCACTTCCTGGCTCTCTCTGTTCTCTTTCTTCTCCCTCTCTCCTTCTCGCTCACCGTTTACCCTACCCTCCAAAACCTAATCGCCCAATCCTCTCGTCACAACTCCAGAATCCTTCTCTCTCATTCGGCTTCGTTTCACGAAACCCATGCGACGTCCAAACTGATCCTTCTTGCTCTTCTCTTCACTCTCTTCACCCTTGCTCTCTCTCTCCTCGCCGTGGGTTCTATCACCTACAGTGTTCTACACGGATTCTACGGTAGACCAGTAAAGGTCGCCTCCGCAATCAAATCGACCTTTCTCTGCTTCTTTCCCCTCTTGATCACCGTCCTTTTCGTGGAACTTGTGGTTGTTGGGATCCTTTTGATATCTGGGTTGGTTTTCTTTTCCACGATTAAAGGTTTCGACTTTATGGGGTACCCGATTCAGTTATCGTCGCCAGTTTTTGTTGGTGTTTCTGCAATTATGTTGTTTGTATTGGTGGTGGGTTTGGTTTACTTGCAACTGAATTGGGGTCTGGTGGGTGTGATTGTTGTGGTTGAGGGAAGTTGGGGAATTGAGCCATTGAAGCGAAGTAGTTACTTGGTTAAGGGAATGAAAAGAGTGTCTTTGGTTTTGCTATTGTTTTTTGGTTTCTTCGCTTGTGTTCTGTTATGGGCTGGCTCAGAGAATCTGGAAGCAGCGGGAATTGGAACCAACTATGAGAGGCTTAGTTGGGGTTTAGTGCCGCAAATTGTTGTTGCTTCGACATTACTTACGTTGTTATTTCTATACAATATTGCTTCGTACACTATCTTGTATATGTATTGCAAGGCCGTGCACGGAGAGCTTGCTTTGGAGATTGCAGAAGAGTTCGCCAGGGAATATGTGAGCTTGCCGTTTGACGATGGAAAGGTCCCTCATGTTGTTTCTGTAGCTTATACTTGAACTGTTACCGTCAAGCTTCTTGTGTTATATTGGTTGACTTTCTGTTGTACTGTATTGGAAATCAGCTGGTTGTGAATGATAGAAACTTGAAGAGTATGAATGATCTTATCAAACCTCTGTTAAAAGCAGCATCTGCTTATGGCATCCAAAATGACTTAGATTTATCATTCATACACTGGGTTCGCTTCAACTTGTTCTGGTCTGAGAGAAAACATGATGTAAACTGGAGTTTTGATATTGCACTATTAGTATTTAGGAACTTGGATGTAGCAACCAAGGGGCAGTTTGAAGAAGTGAAAAAAATCCTTCCATGAAACATCCATTTTCAGCAAAGTGTCCGAGGATATTAACTGCAATAGCTTGTAACTGCAATAGCTAAGGATCACAAAGTTGCTTAAACGTACGAAGTCACACCTAATACCTCTTTGAGCTCTAAGAATAACAATAGCCAAATCATTGGTAGCTTTAGCTTTGAATTCTTTAGAGTTTTCAAAAGACTCACTCTTTTTATGCCTCAAATACAAATAGCTATGTCTAGAGTAATCATCTATAAAGGTTATGAAGTATTCATA
>JANSVB020000056.1:3598835-3615510 GCA_025504935.2 Erythroxylum haughtii
ACAATTTTCCGATTATTCGTTTCGCTCCGATGATGCGATTTGTATTCCGACTAGCGATTTCTCGCTTTTCGATTTTCTGTTTTTTCGTTCCGTTTTTCGGTTGGGATCCGGTTCCCGGATCGGGTCCCAACATTTCTAAACTTTGTCTTATACGTTGCATGATTCTTTTCATTATTATAGAGTGAATTTTTATTCTCTCTTTCATTTTTCTATCTATGAAAAAATTGTCAATTTAAACTTTTTCATGATTGGTATTTTGAAGCAAAGGAAAATATCACAAAAAAGAATGAAAGCTTCGGAATTGTCCTTATCATTCCCCGTTAACAATCACGGCAGAAACCTTTACGTTAAGTGATAATCTATTTGTGAAACTTCGTAGATCCCGAAGTTGGATAAGGGAACTAATATCAAATCAAATTTCGAACCATAATCAGGTCTTATTTCCATTACCAAGCTTATGTTTAATATAAGGATAAATGATATCCTCAATTTCATCATCTGCTTTAGGAAGGAGCCCGATATTGTGTGAGGGGGGTAAATCACAGTTTGATCCCAGCCAGCTTCTCAGGAAGGCGACCCAGTACTTGGTGTGCACAAGAAGCTGGCTAGGATCAAACCGTGATTTACCTCCCTCACACAATGTCGGGCTGGAGTGTGGGGACGCCTAAAGTGGGCGCTCCATCTTTTGAGTTCAAGGAGAGGGTTCATCATTCATCAATCACTTCATTCATTTCACTACATCTTGGTGACAGAGTAATATAAATGCAAGGCATGGACCATGGCCGCATCTTATTCTTTGGTCAGTAATTTTATTCAATAATTATGTTGAGCTTGAATTAATTTATGAAGAGAGTTATTGACTGTCATTTTTGAGAGTCCTTTAAAAATAATAATAACAGTAAAACTTTTAAAATATTCTTCAACACATTAATCTAATTTTAAATAACAAAATAATTCTACTCTTAAAAATGCAATATAAAGCCAATTAAAGACAATATTTCAGTTATTTGCACTATATTTTATTATTCTATTTTATTTTTACAAAAGATAGCATCAAATCTAATTATTAATTAGGGAAATCCAAGTTTCAATTGTGAAAATAAAATTTTAAATTATAATCTAAGTAATTCTAAACTATTATAACCCTCAAACTTCTTTTTATCATCTCTAAGACAGTCTCATGTTTGATGGTCTTTATACTTCATAGCAGAACTTAATTAAACATTTAAAGCTACAAAAGAAAGAAAAAAAAAAAGAGAACTTACTCGGGACTACCTACTAAATGGATCGAAAATGGATGCGTTGTTGGCCATGTGCTTCCTTACACATTAACCAATTGGTAATAAATTGGAGGAACGTGGTCATTTTAATGCTTTGCCCGTCAACTCAAGGTGGAAGTGCATCAAGAAATTGTCCCGTCGATATTGGTATCATGCCCTCCCCCATAAACTAAAAGAGAAAAAAAACAACTGGCACACATCTCAAGTCTCTTACTATACTATCCAGTAGCAGTAGTTTTTCCTAGGGAGTTCCTGAAATTGAGATGGAGCACAGGTCAAACCAAATTTAGATCACGTAGGTAGGAGTGCTTAGCCTCCAGTTCCATATTAAATAACCTAATCCTAATTCTTAATCCAATTCATAATAAAGTTTAAGCACTTTTATATTCGTGGTCTTTTAAATGGTCCCATCAAAATCATAACAATAAAGAAAAAGAGTTGGTAATTTAAATTGTCGTGGTTAGAGTAATTGTTGCAAGCACCCTATTCCCCTTCAATTGTTGGAGTGGTTGCAGAATTGAATTTCTAGGAAACAAGTCCAGCTGTGATACTGCTGTTTCGTTCTTGACATCCTAAACACCATATAATCATTAGCTGCTGATATTGTGTTTCCTCTTTGTTCTTAATTATCTTTCAAACGCGTTTAAACATGGTTTCTATTTCATTATGCAACATCTCCAAGTTTATAATGAGCTCACAAGTCTCAGGATTTGATCATAACAACTAAATGAAATTAAAACAAACTTGATTCTTCTGATGGGATTGACATTAAATTTAGTTCATTGGTTGCTCCTATACTACCCATCAATAGACAAAATTATTTGTTTTATCCACTGGAATTGGGATACAAAAATCAACCATATTGGCAGAAACACAACCAATGGTTGGTTGAATTCCACAAGCTCCAGAGTTCCCTTCTCCACCCCCATAGTTTTAAGATCTAACACTAACATTGTTTGTATGTGTTAGGAGTCAGGACCATGGCATAGGCGCTCACATTCAGTGCATGCATGCATGCAATTGCCAAACCTACCTGAGTTTCCCCCTAATGTTGCAATCTATACATGCAGCTCCTAAAACCCAAGAAGTTCGAGAACACGGAAAACATAGGTGTTAACTAGCTAGCCAATTACCTAATTTTAGTTTACTTCAGGTGTTGTCAAACCTTTGGTTTATACATTGCTAAGATTCTTTCTTTGGAATGATATATTGGTGAAGTGGAGACAAAAACTAACGTAAATGAAATGCCTTTATGTTCAAATCACTTCCACACGGTCTCCATTTATTTTGTACTTTTTCCTCTACATCATAAAGAATGAATTGAATCACTGAACTTAAACCCTAAAGCCAATTTCAGTACGTATCACCAACTTACTAACTCTAATGATTTCAGTATTAATTGAGGAATTCAATTAATAGTGTAAATAGAATTGATTGGCTTTAGTCGTAAGCAAGCCCATCCAAGCAATAGATTAAACTGTGATTGCTTAGGCATCCAATTCCCCACTTCCAAACTTTAGAATAGCTTCGAGATTGATTAATGAAAAGTAATGCTTGGTTAGGTCCAGTTTTATTCTTTTATCCACTTCTTCTTTTAGGAGGAGTGCGAGAGAGTAATCATCGAATAGGTCATAGAAAATAAATCATGTTATTCATGCCCCAAAATTGGTTGGAAGCATCCCATACTTAATGATTTCTTTGTCCAACCGTCTTTAGTGATCATTCTGTTACTTAATTCTTTGAGTGGATGCAGATTTCCATCACTCCACCTTTGTGCATCCTATCAGATCTTATTTTTCACAATTTCATTTTATTCTTCTAAATTGTGTATCAAGACCTCATATTTAGAATTTAAAATCTTAAAGAGTGTTTTCTGAATTAAATAAAACTATAGAGGCTTTTTAATTGAATATAAGTCATATGACAATATTTCTCTCAATTTTAAAATGCTACAAATATTTGATTGTACTTAAAAGACAAGAGACTAGTCTAAGTTTTAAGGTATGATTGCATACAGCTTAACAATATTTTGACTAGGAAGTTGTATTATATGGTTTGCTTACGGTATTGGCCAGCATTTTATTCCTTACGGTCTGACCCGGTGTCAGCGAGGATTAGTCTGAAAGTGGATGGCTTAAAGGCGTCTTCTCATGAGTTGAGACCCTCTTAGGATACCTCATGAACTTAAAAAAAAATATAACATTCCAAAATTAACTCCTCAAGTGCTTGTTATATTACTTTATACATAATCTGTCGGAGGAGTCTAGAAGTGAAATTAGATTTAGCATAAATGATAACACATGCGTGAAGACAAGGTGCATGCAAGTACCACATCGGGGTATCCTTCATCAAAATTTATGTCCCCTCCATTCAATGTGAAAAAAAGAAAAGAGCTAAGAACAGTTCTAACAGTAAACAATTTATATACATGTATACGATTCAAAGAAGAGAATCCAGTCCACTGTCTACAATAAGAAACCAAAATAGTAGGAATGAGGATCCAAAAAGACCGGTATCTGTGTTCTCTTCCTGTTACTCTTTAGCTTCTTAGCATCTCTCTCTGTTTCTTTCTTCCTTCTATACACATAACTTCTCAGAACTTGCAGCCCTCGCCAGAGAGACTGAAAGAGACATATATACAGGCGCTTGGGGTGTGTGGAAAGATCCGAGCGTTCTTGACTCGGGTTTCTTCCATGCCCCTTTGTTTGCTCTATCCTCATCATCAGGTTCTTGCTCTTCTCTTCTCTCACATGCATTTCCTTGAAACATTTCATATTTCACTTTTTATGTCTTGTTATTACCCCCAACGACAAAGTTTCTTACTTTTTATCATTTTGTATGCATACAATACAACTTGGGATACTGTATCTGTTCTGTTTCTTAAACGGTGACAAATGTGTTACGTTAATCGTGTTCGTGAATTGTGACTCGAAAATTGTTTTTTGTTTTTATTTTTTCTATATGATCAAAAAGTCAACACTCATCATTGCCATCCTTTCTATGTTCTTCTTATGTTTCTTTGATATCCCAAATAGAAGTTGGTCTTTCTTTTGTTGATTGGTAAATTGTTCTGATATTGATCGGTCGGAGTCAAACTCATCAGTTATTCAACGTCGACGTTTTCATGTACTCTTGGACAATTGGTGGACGCTTTAGATGTCAAATTATATGTCTTTGTTTTGTCTTTTACCGTTGTAGCAATGGGGCGACTTATAGTTATCTGATTCGGTTTCGCTGTGTTTAGTGATTGTTATAAAGGAGAAAAGAAAAACCTTTCATGCCTATCTCAGTTGTGTTGTAATACTGTTTCTGGTAAGAATTGGGCTATAGGATTTCTATGTTTTTGGAGTTTCAAGTAGTTCCCAGAGACATTTATGTATAGTTTTTCATAGACAAGTGCTTATGCATTTTAATGCTTATTTTCTTCAGTGTGGGCAACTAAGAGTTAGGCCTCTGTATGCAATGGAAGTTGATTTTTCTTGAATCAGACGGCATCTTTTGCACTAAAGCTAACTTTTCATACTATTGCTTTCTGGACTACCGGAAAGTCAGAAGCTTGATAGTTGATTCGGTAAGTTGCCACTAGAGACTCTGACTTTATGTTTGTCTGGTTGTCTGCCCATATGCTTCCCTTTCCTTTTATATGGAATAAACAGATAAATAAATGCAGTAGTCTAGGTAATTTGTTCTTTAGTTTTCATAATCTTTAAGCTTAAATTTTTATCTTTAAGCTCGGAACTCATCCTAATTTTCTTATGACAAATAGCCTTGAATTTGTGACCGGTCTATCCAAGATTGGACGATCTACTAATTTGTTGCGATTTAATAAAGAAGTGCCTGGTGAAGTTCATATTTATCTTTGTTTGACGTGTTCGCTTGTCAATATGAATGCTAGTCTCTGCATAAGTGTAGCTGAAACAGCTCTGTACTTTCATCATTTTGTCCTTTTGATGTGAAGCTTCCTTTTAATTTTTACTGTTCATCCTCGATTTTGGTTGATCCAAGTCTTCAGCTTTCTACAATTTTAAATTTTTGTAATGCAAACGCAGGTGCCATTATTATTTGCCTGGAATTCCTGGGATATTCTGTTCTCGTATGAAGTAAAAGTTTAGAAAGGGTATAGAAAATTGTTGTGATAATGGGGGCTTGTTACTCCACATCTAATGCAAGGATGAAACCAACCAAGTCCAAGAAACGTCGTTATAGAGTTGGCAGACGTTGCAGAAGGATTTCCTCAACTATGGGTGACGTCCCTATGACGCGGCTGAGTGATGCTGGAGTAAGTGATATTGCTGTTAGTGAATTTGTGCATCTCGATTATGAGAAGGGTGCTGCAACTACATGCAAGAGATCTGAAGTCTCCAACAAGTCATTTCATCACACTCAGCTACAATGGAACCATAGTCAAATAGATGAAAATGGTGTGTTCTCCTTCTACTGTAGCAAAGTCCAAATCTGCAAGTATGAATGTTACTAGAAAAGCCTTTAGAATTTTATACACTTATTCTGGAAATAGCAAGCTTATTAGTATAAGATAAGACGAATATATACAAGTAAACAATTTCTTCTTAGGTTATGGGTTATACATGTAAGCTTATCAGCATCTGTTTCATTCCTGAATTTGAGACTTCAATAATTTGCAGGAATATGCCAAGAGGAGGTGTGGTTTGACTCGGTTAGTATTATAGACTCGGATTCAGAGGATGACTTCATCAGTGTGCACGGAGGTGAGACACTTGCTTACCTTAGCAATCGTATGGTAACTTATTAATGTTATGATTTGAGAATGATAGCAAGTTCTTATACTTGGCTTTACTTGTTTCTTTGACCAATTAGACGGCTTTTCTTCAGTAAGTACTGCAACTGGATATAAACCAAATTCTCAATTGCTTGAGTACGGAACTGCATCCCACTTCGTTGACACTGGGTCCAAGTACGAGGGCTTCTACGAAAGTTACCTGAAAATAGATGGAGGGGGTTCAAAAGGTGATGAAATTTTGACTGAGAGAAAGAAAGCATTTGATGATGCACTTGAAAGTTTTAATGGACTTGAAGATGGGGCACATGAGGTAATGGAGAGGAATCAAGAAAACAGAAAGAAATCAACAGTTATCACTATCTCTTTGAAGAGGAAATCCTGTGACGGAGGGGAGACAACTGAATTCTGTAAGTATCAATCCTTGCAGGTGTTATTAGTAAACCATACCATGAAACTTGAGATTCCATCATAAATGAGTGCTTAAACTGGTGCAGCTGAGAGTTTGTTCTACCGTCCGAGGGCGGGGAACCTGATTCCAAGTTCAAAAGGAGGGAAACTAACTTCAGCTTCTTGGTCTGAGGTTTCACCTTCAGTTTTCAAGCTTCGTGGAATGAACTTTTTCAGGCATGTCTTTATGATCTCTGTCTATTGTCATTAATGTCTGTCTTTCATTTTTGCATAAATTATGGGGTTATAGCAACTAAAGCTCTAACTTTAATGATGCAGTAATAAGCAGAAGTCACCTGCGCCGGACTACTGCCCATATGTACCTATTGGCGTTGATTTATTTGTATGTCCAAGAAAGATACATCATATTGCTCAGCACCTTGAACTTCCACATGCCCAACCTCATGAGAGGTTACCCTCATTGTTGATTCTCAACATACAGGTACTTTCTGCTTTAAAACTGCACTCTAGAAGTTGATTTACAGTCTTCGCTGACATGTCAGACGGTTTTTTTGTATTGATCTAGGTTGTTCATCTTGCAGCTTCCCACTTATCCTGTTGCCCTGTTTCAAGCTGAAGATGACGGAGAAGGCATGAGCCTTGTCTTATATTTTAAACTGACTGAGAACTTTGACAAAGAGATCTCGTCTTATTTTCAAGATAGTATCAAGGTATATACTTATACAAGTGCTTCATGTTAATCGAATTCATGATGACATCTCTGCTAATTTCTCATGTGGCTTTCTGTTCCAGAGACTCGTTGATGATGAGATGGAAAAGACTAGAGGCTTTGGAAAGAACAACGTTATTCCTTTCAGAGAAAGGCTAAAAATTTTGGCGGGTCTGGTTAATCCAGAGGACTTGCAGTTGAGTTCTGCAGAAAGGAAGCTTCTGCTGGCTTATAACGACAAACCAGTGCTTTCTCGCCCTCAACACAATTTCTTCAAGGTAACCATAATTTTCCCGATCCATGGGCCCTCAGTTTGATTAGGGTAGCTACTGGGTGCAGATAAGATTTGGAATGCATCTGTGTGTGTGTGTGCTATGAAATTCCATTCCTGAATCCTGAATAATTTAAGTTCTGCTGTGACATAGTAGAATGGAAGTTTTTCCTTTGTTAAGTCTGATACGATAATGTTCTAACGTTTTGTAGCTCTAATACTTTGCAGGGGCCAAACTATTTCGAGATTGACCTGGACATTCATCGTTTCAGCTACATATCTAGAAAAGGCCTTGAAGCGTTCCGACATCGTCTTCAACATGGCATAGCTAATGTGGGCTTAACTATTCAGGTATTTGTCAATGGAACAGCTAATTCAAAACAAGCAGAAACCATTAGTTTTCTACTTCATTAACGTGGTCTATCTGTGGTGGTCTTTCCAGGCACAACAGCAAGAGGAGCTGCCAGAGCATGTGCTGTGCTGCGTGAGCTTGAACAAAATTGATTTTGTAAATCATGGCCAAATACCTACCCTTGTAGCTGGAGATGCTTGATTTTAGTGTCATTTGAAGGATACCAATCTGGCTAATAGAAAGAAAGTACCTGGTCACCGTCTTTGTAGAAGTTGAATCATCATGAACACATGCTGACAAAGAAAAGAAAATTCTTTTGATCATAGTCTTGGCTTACATTCTAATGGTTGCTTTCCGCTACGATCATGTTACCTTTGATCAAGTGTAATTCAATCTGTTTGCACCGACTCCGTGGACGTCATGCCTTGAGTACTGCCTCGTACCCTAAATGTGCCATCCATAAGCCAGTTCAACCATTCAAACATGGACGCTTACAATTTGTCTCTGACCTTTGCTACTTATCCAGATAGAAATCGACCATGGTTTATCCATGTCTAAACAAATGTAGCTTGCTCTGCAATCCTGTTATTGAAGTCAAGATGCCACATCTCTTCAATTTTCTTCGCAGCAAATTATCAGGGAATCTTATATAACACCAAAAATTCTGGGTCAATCTTGTCCAAGATAATTAAGTAATAAGTGGACTCAACTTTTCGTTTTAAAGCCTTACCAATGATTAAAAAATTCAGCAAATTCAACTGTAAGAGTTTTAAATCGTTTAATTTTTTAGTTCAGGCTTTAATTTTTTGGTTTGATTTATTTTAAGAATTCTTATTATTAAAAATTGATTAATTTATTAATTAATTAGTTAATTTTTATAAATTAATAAAGTATTATAAATCAAAATAAATCAATTAATTTTTATTTAATGATCTCTTTTTAATTAAATTTTAAATTCTTTGATAATTAAAGACAATTTCATATTTCAAATTCCTTAATTTTATTTAATCTTTAACCAATTTTATGACAGTCTAATACTAATTAAATTTTTTAAACCTTAAATTTTTTATTTTATTGGTTAACTTCTAATCTGATTTTTAAAATATTAAGCCCACAATCAGGGGCGGATCTACAATAGGGGCAAGTGGGGGCACTTGCCCCCACTGCCTCCAACAAATCTTTTATAAAAAAAATTATTATTTTAAGTTTTTCCCCCATTAAAAAAATAAAAATTTATTCCTATTAAAATTTTGCCCTCATTAAAAATAAAATTGTCCTTAATAAAATTTTACCCCTACTCAAAAAAAATTCTGGATCCGCCCCTACCTACAATGGCTGCAAAAAGATAGTCTTCCGTTATTCCTCCAGTTGACACATGCACTAGGTTTTTTCTCTTAACTAAAATGGATAAGAATATTATGTGCACCGTGTACTTATACTTAATACAAATGTTAACCTTTCTGCCCTCATATAAAGTCGAACAGTAACACAAATTTGAACACTGAAGACAGATGCCCACTATAAGTGCTTAATCGCCAGGACCAGAACTTGCACATCTCTGGCCAAACTATAACACAAATAAACCAGGACAAGTTACTAATAGTGTTGTTTATTTTTGTAACACTACAGAAAGGGAATGTTGTTGTTTTGTTTTCGTAACATTGCACTGTTGTTTATTTTGTAACACTACACTGTTGTTTATTTTGTAACACTGCAACAGGGAGCAATCTTTCTTTTCATAAAAACCCTAACATCATACATCGAGCAATCTTTCTTTTCATAAAAACCCTAACATCATACATCATGCGTACAAAATATCCAACAACAAATAAAACATAACTGTAGTGAACTGACATACATAACTAATAAATAGATAAATTTTGTTAACAAAACAAACTGACATATGCAGCGTTAATCCAATACTTTAACACTCCTCCTTGGATCAAATGCTGCTACATACTTCAATTTGCTTGCTCAACCACTCAAACCGGTCAACTTGAAATGGTTTGGTAAAAATATCAGCGAATTGATTCTCTGTGTTGTAATACACCAGCTTTATCTCCCCAGATTTCTGCATTTCTCGCAGATAATAAAACTTTACCTTAAAATGCTTATCCTTGCCATGAAACACACGCTTTTGAGATATTGCCAGAACAACTTGATTATCCACATTTAATTCAGTTTCTCCAATATTAAAACCAAGATCTGTCAACAACTTTCTCAACCAAATTGCATGATTTGCAGTTGCAGTTGCTGTAATGAATTCTACTTCAACAGTAGACAGAGCCACAATGTCTTGTTTTTTTGAACACCAAGAGAAACACACTGATCCCATAGCAAAACAATAACCGGTTGTGCTCTTCATATCTTTCACAGAACCAGCCTAGTCACCGTCTGAACAACTATACAACTTGAACCTCTCACTATTAGTGAATCTAATCCTATAAGAAGAAGTTCCCTTCAAATACCTGAGTACTCTTTCAGCAGCTTTCATATGTAATTCACTTGCACAATGCAAAAATCTTGACAACACACTGACAGTATATTGAATATCTGGTCTAGTGGCTGTCAAACACATCAAACAACTCACCAAACTTCTATAAGTTGCATTGTCTACAGGTTCTGCTCCATCTTCTTATTGCAGCTTCTCTTTCTGTTTCATAGAAATTTGAAACCTCCTTATAATCTTCTTTAAATATTTATTTCGACATATGAAAATCTCACCTGGACTTTGCTTGGTCTCCATTCCAAGAAAATAAGCCATCTCACCTAAATTTGTCATCTCAAATATCTACATCAGATCATGCTTTAATTGATTGATTTGCTTACAGTCATTCCCTGTCACCAAAATATCATCCACATACAGAGAAATAACTACAATACTTTCTGCAACTTTCTTGGTATATAAAGTATACTCACTCAAACTTCTCTCATAACCCAAATCTTGTAAATAGTTATCCATTTTGTTATACCATGTCCTGGGAGCTTGCTTCAAACCATACAATGCTTTTTTTAGCCGATAAACTTTATCTTCATTCCCTGCAACACTAAATCCTTCAAGCTACTCTACGTATATTTCCTCTTCAAGCACCCCATTCAAGAATGTAGATTTCACGTCTAATTGAAAAGCAATCTAGCTTTGCTCAGCTGCGATTGCAAGCAGTATTCGAATGGTGTCTAGCTTTGCTACAAGTGCAAAAGTATCAAAATAATCTACTCCCCACATTTGAGCATAACCCTTCACCACCAATCGAGATTTATACTTATTGATCGATCCATCTGCATTTAATTTAACTTTGAATATCCACTTCTTCACACCAATAATCTTTTTGTCATCCAGTTATCAACTAACTCCCAAGTGCCATTTTTCTTGATCATATTCAGCTCCTTAATCATAGTTTTTTGCCACCTCTCATCGATTTTTGCTTCTTGATAATTTGTAGGCTCAAACAAAGCATCATGACATCTTTGATATATGTCAGTAAGTAATCGCGTACCTCTCACTGGGACATCATTAGTAATATCAATAAGCTCTTTTTCCTCCTCTTGTGTTTGAACTGGTACATTCTTTACCTATTCACCTTTGTCATCAGATATTCAATTTCATGCTTCATCTTCCAAAAATTTCACATCTCTGCTAATTATCACTTTAGTAGAATGTGGTTGAAATACCCTGTATCCCTTAGAGTGCAGACTGTTACCAATAAACACACCAGGTTCAGCCTTTTGATGCAACTTATCTCGCTTCACTTGTGGTACATGTGT
The DNA here is from genome assembly GCA_025504935.2 of Erythroxylum haughtii. Classification (NCBI taxonomy): domain Eukaryota; kingdom Viridiplantae; phylum Streptophyta; class Magnoliopsida; order Malpighiales; family Erythroxylaceae; genus Erythroxylum; species Erythroxylum haughtii. Next base: position 3,610,380 of record JANSVB020000056.1, read on the forward strand.
ATAACACACACAACCAAAAACTCTCAAGCCCTTCACTGATGGTTTAAAACCATGCCATGCTTCATATGGAGTTTTCTTATCTACTGCTTTGGTAGATAATCTATTTGATAAGAACACTGTTGTATTCACTGTCTCTGCCTAAAACTTTTTTGGCATATTTTTTTCCTGCACATACATCTAGCCATCTTAATTACACTTCTGTTCTTCCTTTCACTCACTCCATTCTGTTGAGGAGAACATGGAACTGTGAATTGATGTTGGACACCTGATTCTTCACATATTGATTTGAAACTTCCAGAGGTATATTCTGTTCCATTATCTGATCTTATTGCTCTCAATTTTTTTCCACATTCAGTCTCAAACATCCTTTTAAAATTTGAAAACACTTCTACAACTTCAGACTTTGCTTTCAAAAAATACACTCAACACATCCTGTTGTAATCGTTAATAAATATAATAAAATATCTGCTCCTATTCAATGAATGTTTTGACATGGGACCACAGACATCAGTGTACAAAAGTTTAAGTTGTTCAGATGTTTTCCATAAAGAACTGGTAAATAGGAGTCTACTTTGCTTACCCAAAAAACACGTTTTGCAATTTAAGTTTTGATGCTACATCAATGGCAGTCTAAAAACTAACTCAAATTTTTGCATGTATTCAAGCCCTTTGCTATGACAGTGCCCCAAGCTCCTATGCCAAACTCCAAATTCGTCATACTGCACTTTTAAAGCCTTTCACTTCCTTCTTTTGGATCAAATGTGAAACACTTAAATTTCATAGGTATATTAAATAGCACTTCACCAGTAGAATCAACAATCAAACATTCTTCATTTTCAAAAATCACCTTATATCCTCTTTGCACCAACTGACCAACACTAAGTGAATTTTGGTCTACCTCAGGCACATACAACACATCTGAAATCAACTTAGATACATTAGGACCCTTAATGATCACATTACCTCTCCCTTTCACAGTAAAATATTCTCCATTTCCAATTTTCACTCTAGATAAGAAACTTTCATCTAAGTCACAAAACAAACTCAAATCAATAGTCATATGATGTGGGCAGCCACTATCGAATAGCCAACTACCACTATCAACTTCTGAGTTAAAACAGGAAATAGCAAATAATTGTTCTACCTCAGTCTGTCCTGCTTGTGATGTATTTGTTTGTTGTTATTGTGACTTCTTCTCTCTGCAGATTATCTCTGCATGTCCCATTTTGTGACAAAACCTACACTTCATATCAGGTTTCCTCCAACACTTGTAGTGAGGATGATTATTCCTACCACAATGTTGGCATGGTTCCCAAGAACCCTGTTTTCCCCTCCTGTTATGATTGGTTGCATCATAATTTCATTTTTTTTCCTCCTGATGATTCACCCTTTGATTTTTGTTGTTTTCCTTGATTAAATTGCTTCTTCTTTTGTCCTTCTGTGTACACTTTTTATTTGGCTTGAAGAACACTTTCAGTAGACTTATCTCTTCTCATCAGCCTTCTTTGCTCTTGTGCTTACAGTGCACTCAACAATTCTGCCAACTTAATCTCTGAAAGATCCTTTGCATTCTCAAGAGATGCAATTGTGGCTTCAAATTTTTCTAGTAGTGAAACTAGTAACTTTTGTACCAGTCTCTCATCCTTCTTCTCTGACCCAAGAATTCGAATCTTGTTCGCCAAATCAATGAGCCTATCTAAATACTTTTCACAGACTCATTGTCTTTCATCTGCTGCCTTTCAAATTCCCTCATCAAATTTAACACTTTCATGCCTCGAACTCTCTCATCTCCTTCACATTCTTCCTTTAAAAATTTCCAGATTTCAAAAGTAGAACCAAGCCTTACGATTCTGGTGAAAATTGTAGGAGAGACCGCTATATAAAGACATGACTTTGCCTTCGCCTTTCTCGTGATCTTCTCTTTATGAAACTTTAATTGATTCAAGGTTGGATTTTTAGGAAGAGGATCCAATGCATAATCTAACTCTACTGCTTCCCACATATCACAACCTTCCATGTAGGCTGTCATTTTTACAACCCACGCTTGATAATTCTCACCATCAAACACAGGTGGTGTGATTGGTGAAAAATTACTAACACTTGCCTACATTTTTCTTTTTTGTGAATGCAAACAAGCCTATGATAATACTTTCACAGATCCCTTTAAGATCTATAAAGCTCTGATACTACTGTTGTTTATTTTTAGTGCAATATATTCTTACATTGAAATCTTTGACATCACACGTACAAAATATCCAACAACAATAATAAAACATATATAACCGCAGTTAACTGACATACATAACGGCTTACAAAATAACAACTGACAAATAGATAAACTTTTAAAAAAAATAAACTGACATATTAACAGACTATTAAACCAATCCAACAGCTTTAATACAATACTTTAACAAAAAGATTATCCTCGCAGAAGAGAAAGCTTAGGAAGGTGTAGTTGATTCAACCAAAAGAACCAACAGAGAACTGATGATTGTTTCTTTTTTTTCATTATTTTTTGTTATCTTATAATGCATGTTTTGCTTTAAATAGTACAAATGGGCGCAACTATCCCATTTATATGGATTCAGACATCCCAAAATTGGCAAATTTCTAATGAAAGCATGTGCTTATGAGTGGGAGAAAGGTTGGGTTCCAGCCAACTTTGGACATTGTGATCTTATGGAAGTTTGAACTTATCATTTGGAATAAGCTCTCCAAAAACATCACCAAGAACATCCATGAAAGCTCTCCAAATTGTGTATGTGACTTGGAATGTTGTAGCAATCATGAAACAAGTAGCTGATCTCACCATAATATAATCAATTTCTTTTTCTTTTTTGGATAAAAAAATATATTTTTATAATATTTTGCTTATAAATTATTACAACATTACTAGTGGTTTTTTAAAAATATTTTAACAACAAACTCTCGTAATTTAGTTTATAAAATTGTTTTAATTCAATTCATTCGAGTTACACTTAATCAGAGGGTCATGAGACCAATGAATCAGTCAACTAGGTGATAGAACAGATCATTCATAAGAGATTACGCTAACCGAGACACAATCTCTTTCTACTCAGCAAGAATCAACTCTCGGTGTTTGCCTCTTAAAAAGTGCATATTAAATCAATCGAATTACAGTAAACTCCTTTTGAAGCAGATTACTCATAGAAATTATGTGGATTCATCACCCTTCTTCTCACAGATAAAGTTGAATCACTTTAAGAAACCAAATCGCATTTTTACACAAACTAAGGAAATGAAAAAGGCCCACCTCACCTCACCACCACTATCATCGGAATCTTCCTTCCTTTCTTCCAGTTATTGTAGAGGTTTCTGCACATTCTCAGCCAATAATTGCAACCAACATCACATAAACTCTTAATTGAATTGCTCTCCTAATAGCATTCCAATTTTTTTAAAAAATGTTATAAACGATGTCGTTTTATGTTTATTTATACTTAGATGTTATTTTAACACATCTAACCTAATATGATACGAGCGGATAAGGATAAAGAACACACTTTAAAGTTTACCAATACAGTTGACTTAATTATTAATAAATGTTTATTTTAAAGCTCGCGTTATGTAATTACCGCGTAAGAAGTTCAATTCAATGTCCTTTCTATCTTTTCTAGTTGTAAGTCCTGGACAAGGCTTTCGGGCCTACAACTTGAATTTTCAGGCTAAGTGTATGGGGAAAGAGCCCGCGAGGCTGTTTAAAACCATAGAATTTGTCATGCATGTAGCGTTTCTGAGCGAGGACTCCTAGCTTAACTAGAGACGAGAAGAACCAAACTTTGCAGCTTATCAAGTATTAGCAGATATGGATACTATATCAGGTATATCCTTTGGTTTTATTTTATTTTATTTATTTATGTATTTATTGTAATTTTATTTATTATTTTTTAATCTGCATCATTTTTTTATTGTCTCATCTATATATAGGTCTATCAGAAATAACTTCTCTATTATATAGAGATAAGGTTGCGTACTATTAGATCTCTTCATATTTTATTTTATTGCAAGATTTTGAACTGAGTGTAACGATGATGTTGATATTTTAACACAAAATAAGATTAAAATAGGGTGTTAGGATACTGATAATCTCAAGCCTGTAAAGTGTAAACCATTGGAACTCCAATAAGTTGACGCCACATTAGGTGATGAATGAAAAGAATAAATCTATCGTGAACTGGACACGTAGTTGATTTTGAAAGCAAATTCCAATTTCTTGAATGAGACGGACACCGCCTTTTAATGTCTTTCCAAATCGTCAGCATAAATTAAGGTAAAAAGGTTCGGCTTTTGTATTGGAGATATTCCTGTACATATACTGTCTTTAAACTTTCAAAATAATCATTAATGTAGCAGTTCTAAATCATGTATCAAATAATCAACTCATAGGACTTCAATTGTCTCCATACATATGAAATCACCTTGTTACGCTGCATTGGATTTCAGCCAAAAGTCTTATACAACGTCAGTGCATACTATAAAATCTCCAAACCTATATGATATAATTTACCTCAGCATAATTCTCCATGTATTCAAACTATTTTTCTCAATTCTTCGAATGCTTTTAATACACCATCAAATCCTGAATCTCTTTAGTCTCTAATACCATAGTGTTATTAGGCAATTGTTAACTCAAGCAATTATTATCAAATTTCACATGCCTCTTGATTAGCCCTCGTGATTCCTTAAATAACTGATCCTTAATGAGGTACATTGTCTCACTTTCTTTTCAATTGCCTACTTGACTTCCTTCCATTCCTTGAATTTCCTCATATCTCCCTTGAACTTATTCTCATGTTTGCTCATTCATACAAATTTTTTTCCACCCATTGCAATTTATTTGCAGATTTAACTTCTTGATTTTAAGACATTCATCAAGTTGGGTTTGCATCTCCTCAACATATTTTCACATAATGTAACTTGAACGTACATACTCCTCATACTAGCAATTTTGTGTCTCCATAGATTCGAGAATCCACTTATATGACCCCTTTACATCAAACAAAATACATATATATATTTATTTATTTATTTTTAAACATATTCCACCTCTTTGCTTGATGCTCTGTTAGGGAGTGTACTCACTTTCGAATCATTACATATTCCTTCATGA
>JANSVB020000056.1:3649624-3661217 GCA_025504935.2 Erythroxylum haughtii
TTTGTAGTTCATGGAGTAGAATACGGTTTTGGAGCACACGAGCATTCAAGCACAGGGATCTTCGAGGTGGAACCGAAGCAATGCCCTGGTTTTACTTTCAGGAAATCAATATTAATAGGTAGGACTGATTTGGGTCCTAAAGATGTTCGCGGATTCATGGAGAAACTAGCTCAAGACTACCCTGGGAACACATACCATCTTATCACCAAGAACTGTAATCATTTCTGCAATGACGTCTGTGTAAAGTTGACCGGCAAACCAATCCCTAGCTGGGTTAATCGTCTTGCTCGATTAGGTAATAATCCGGTTACATCTTGTTTCTTCTTTCAAATACGGATTTTCCTTTACTAGCGCCCTTGAAGTAAAAATACTTGAGCATTAAGCTTGTGGTAGTAGAATAAGCTAATGAAATGCAAAACTGGATGTCCTCAAACTTTTTGTATCACTGATGAATCTATTTTAAGCCACTGCATATGCATGAGGCACTTGCTGAAAATATATGCATGTACCCGCGTATATGGACAGTAAACGGCCATTGCCACACTATAACCTAGACAGCCACTTCCTATTATATTAATTTAATACCTCCTTTGTTATACCTCTCAATAGTCTCTGATTTTACCCATAGCAGCGGCAGCATACTGCCCAAGCCTAATTGTTTAATTGTTCACAAATGGAAGGATCTTTTTAACGTCTACAACAATTTTCTTTCCAATCCTTTTTGTAATTTTGATATCTAGTATGGGGACTGTTGCAGCAACTTAAACTTCTTTTCACTCTGGCAATTTTAGAAAAGTAAAGTAAAATACAAGATGGAGAATCTTAGCTGTAATTTCCCTCGGTCCTTCTGTCAGATTATTCTACTCTGGGTATTGCAATTTACTAGATTTCTACAGTTTTTTGGTCTAGAATAACATCTGGTTTCTTCTTTTTCACATCCTTTGAATTTTATTTCATATAGGTGTTTATTGACATGGCCTGATAACTGTTGGCTAGGAAACTGGTTTACTTTATTGCTTTCCATCTTAACATTTTGATTATTTGTATGCTTTCAATAGTTTGCATAAATTGTTTGTTCATTAACACTTAACACTGAATATATCTTGTTAAAGATGGTACCTGTAATTTTGACGCTAGTGTGACTTCTATGATTTTGTGTCATCAATAATGATCCTCCTCCTAGTTTTATGGGGTAAAATATTGGAAGCCGAAATAGCTGCCATCTTCAAAATCACTTCAAGCTTGATCATGATCTGGGGTGTGATTCATTGTACAGGTCTTTTCTGCAACTGTGTTCTTCCAGCAGAATTGGCTGAAACAAAAATTCGACAAGTTAGATCGGATGATAGGGTGGTAGAGGGAGAGGAAAAGAAGTTGAGAACTCATTCAAGTAGGTATTTTTCTCCGTCTAGTTCTATAACTGCTCCTTCTTTGACATCTTGCCCATCAGGTTCTGGAAACAAAAGTAGTAGACAAAGACTGTGTTGTCCTCCAGCTTCATCTTTTGTTCCTGATAGAACTTCAACATTGAGACTGAAGACTTAGTGGAATTAGTTTTTTTTTTTAACTGCTTAGGGTCATAGCGTTTAAAATCAGCTACAGGTTGGGAAAAATAGCAGAGTTTGACTCTGCCTGACCTTGTTATGTGGCTTCTCTTATATTTGTGATGATTGAGGGAAGCAGCTGCTCTGAAATTATTGCAGCGTTTCTGCTTTCTTGTAAAAATGCTTTTGTCAGAAGAATGAAAAGTTCTACGGTTTTACTATCTTCAATTCATATCAGTCTTAGGATCTTAATTCAGTTAGTACATGGTAGAACTGGCCTTTCAGCCGAGTTTGGCTTGCCTCTATTCTAAGCTGGGGGAGCTACTTTAGCCTGTAGGTTTGACCCGGGGTTGGTTTGCTACATCCTCTAGCGGCTAATAATTTTATCCACCGACTTTCTACTCACTTCAGTGCCTATGCAGTCATCTCGTTGTTCTAGTTGTCTCAAACCCCCATTAAACCAATAATAGTTGTGCTACAGCCAATTAGAGTTGTGATCAACATAAATATAAGATTATGCACCTTTACCATTATTCAGCCAATGGTTATCAATCTCCTTGGAGTTTCCCTACCAGTCACTCTTCCTATGTTGGGCTGAAAGAGGACAGAAAGCAATTGCAAAGAAGTGCTGAATTTTGCCTAGTCTTCCGAAAGTAAATGGAGAATGCGCGTACGAGAATATAAATGGAAGTGAGCGTCAGTTGGCAAGGAAAGGTTAAATTGTTCTACTGTTTTCAGCTTTGTCCCAAAAAGTCCAAAAATCGGGGCACTGCCCACTGTTAAAAGGCAATCGGTTACTCTAATAACCTTTTGTTTCTCTACCATTTCTAGCCTTGCTTCTTATCATTATCTATTATAATATCAATTACTTTTTCGTAAACAAGTAATTATTTTGTTTATAGAATCGATAAAATATAGATCTAATCTAAATAATCCATATGATTTTTTTATAAAAAAGAAGTCATAAATAATATGCAAAACAAAATTACAATTTTCAAATTAAAGGGTTCATTATGCTTCTGTATCTATTTCTTAGCAGTTTGATCGTAACTTCACAGGGTTTTCGTCGAGTTTTTTATCCAGCATTCTAGCTCCAACTTCAAGAGGTATTTATTTGGTTTCCTACCTTAAGGCGTAGACTAAAGAGTAAGGTTTTAAGATGAAAAATATAAATTGTAGCTGCAGATCATAGGTTTTATTTCATAAAAAGAGAGTACATAAAGAGATATTACAAAGAGTGATGCATACAAGTGATGCCCTTCGTCATCAAAGTTGGGCATATTGATACACAGATTATAAACGAATTTCAAATCTAAAACTTTAAAACTACATCTTATCTATTTTTGAAGTCCATCCTTATCTCTAAAAGGTTCTTTTTCTCCGTATTCACGAGAGGATTATTATATTTGTAGATTTATGTGAAAAAATGGTCTTGCTCTTTTAAAGAAAAAAGTTAAGATATGTCAAATGGAAATAGAATTTCTTGGAGTGGAAGTAGATGGTATAGGTGTTAAACTTTTACCTCATCTTCTTGAAAAAAATTTGCAATTCCCTAATAGAGTACAAGATAAGACAAAAGTTCAAAGTTTTTTTAGGTGTATTAAATTAAAAATATGATTTTATTCAAAATTTAGTTGAGATAAAAAAACCTTTTCAAATGCTCTTAAAAAATCAAATGTTTGAATTTTCACCTTATTGGATTGAACAGGTAAAGAAAATTAAAATTCTTTGTTGTACTCTATCTAAGCTTTCTTTACCCTTTGATAAAGATGATCTAATCCTTGAAACTGATGCTTCCAATCATATATGGAGTGGAATATTAAAAAAGATAGATTGTGACAATGTTAATATTAAAGTGAATGAGTCTTTTTGCAGGTATACCTCAAGAACTCTTACAGATTCTCAACATCGATTTCATATAAGTGAAAAAGAATTATTGACAGTAGTAAAAGGCTGTCAAAATTTTTATTATTTTCTATTACCAAAAAGATTTTTATTAAGAATTGACAATACTTAAGTAAAAACATTTATTCAAAATAATTTGCTTTCTAAACTTGAATATAAGAGATATGTAAGATGACCTCAACATGGAATATGTACATGTGATCATGGAGACTAAATCAGTATCAGTTTATCAGAAGCCTCTACTGTACAGAACATGTCTTAATCAGATAACGCCTGCCAATAATGACTCCACCCAGGATCATAATCTTTATTCGGAGCAACTCTCTTAACCACCAACACAGTGTTACTTGCAGCCTCCGGAAACTGTCATGGCTTTCCCCTCTTCAATCCTAAACTTCTTTGCAGAGTTTGAATTCTATAAAATCTAACGTCACATGGTTTAATTTGGGCAATAGATGCATATACATTCCTAACATCGATTCAACGCTATCATCTAACCCACAATTTGGAAGCTCACAAGAAAACTACCTAAGATAATCAAGTACGTCTTGAACCCCAATGGCCCAAAAACCTGGACACCAAAAAAAACACTAAATGATATAACAAATGGTCCCCTATTTTCGATCCATCACTATAAGAAACTAAATATACTTAATTATCTGCGCCACATTTCCATTCCCCACTAGGAACCTAATTCCCAAAGCTTTCTCATACCGTCAAAAGTTCCAACTTCCCAAAAGAAGAGCACGATTCACAAACAATTACGGAAAACTCACATCAAAACTCGGTAGAACAGATATATAAACCTGTGAGAAATATACCAAGCTACACAAGCATAGGAAGAAAGAGGCAAAAAGGAGCAAAGACCTTAGTATTTGGAGGAGATAAAAAGGCTCGATGAGGGAGTTTGCAGTGAGATGCCCTTGTTGCAGAGACCCTCAGATCTCCAGAAATCGCCATTTTCCAGTTTGGTCCACTCAATGTCGCGGGCTCTGTTCGGACACTCTCCTCTCTCACTCACGTATGCCGTTCCTCAGGCGACGTTTTCTTCTGCTGCTTACGGCGTCAAGCAGGACTCAACGACGTCGTTGCATTTTGTTTTCGGCTCTGAATAGGTGTATTCTTCAAATGATTTCGGCGAAAGCAAATTACATAAAAACCCTAAAATTTAGACCAAGCCCGGTCCAAATCCAATCCTCCTCCATTCATTGAAAATGTTGAATTCAAGTAATTTGATTGGTGAATGTTTATAAACAAAAGTTTGATATATGACATTTTAAATTAGCAAAATGTCATCATATTATTATATTAGCAAAAAAAAAGAAAATTAATATCTTTTGTGATTTTATAAATTTTTTCAAATTTTTTTATGCTTTAAAAATTTTGTAAAATGTTCCTAATCAATTTTTATATCAAGTTCTGTTGTTCGTATTGGTGTGATTATTTGTAAGTACATTATACTCCATAAGGACAACTACAGGAAAGGGAGATGATTGAAAATTAACAAACTACAAAAGTAATATGTTTCAAATTATTATTTTATTTTAATAAACTATAAATTATTATATTTATTAATTATTAAAATGTATGTATTAGTTAGCATCTTAATAAAGTAAGTTTTCTATTAAAATTATACATATTATATAATAATATCAATAAATAAGATGACTGATTTCTTATTTGAATGTATAATTTGTAAAAAAAATTAATTTGATTGATTTTTTTCCTTTTATTAATTTTTTACTTACGTAACACTAATAAATAAGATTTTTAATTATTTGATTTTTATTTAATTTATATGAATAATTAATTATAATTTGATTATTTTATTTTTAAATATATAGAAATTGATTATCTAAGTTTTATTTTTAATTAATAATTACTGACTTTTTATCGAATTAATTCTTATACTTAGTATCAATATTAATTAACTTTTTCTATTATATTAGCCAACGATACTTACTACTAGTGTTAATTAATTTTTATGTTTTCCTAACGTGTTAGACTTATTGCAACTATTTTTTTTTTTTCATATCTACCAAAATATTGACAAAAAGGTTGGGTTTTGGCTTGAAGTCAATAGATGTAGCCTAACTGAACTAGATTAGAGGTATACAACTCAACCAGACCTATCCAGTTTAGGCTCGGGCATGCTTTCTTAAGGATTGAATGAATTTCGAGTCATACTTAGACTCATGAATTAAGGCTCAAATTCACCTAACCCTGCGTCATCACTAATTTTTTTTAAGATTTAGTGTAAGTACTAAGTAATTTTTCATGTTTCGTCGACCAGCTAGACTCAATTAATGTTGGCAATATGTCAAACATGGCCTAAAACTCCTCACAAACAACTTAAACCTAACTTGAATTCGTGTTGAGCCTAGCTCATGTCACCTAAACTTGAACTACCCAACTTCAAATCTGCCTCAACTCATATCTGAAGAAAAATCAACACGAAATTACATATTAATTTCATAATTAATCAACATAATTAAACTAACTATATAATTACAATATGCTAGATTCAAGAATTGTATGGACAAATATCTAGAAATTGAGGAACAATTGAGTCCATTGTTGTTTTCTGTGAAGCGGTGCAACAGAGATGCAGATGATTGACTACTGCTATTCGAAACTCTGATTAAAAACTCATACAATTTCAATGGGGCGACTGTATTTAAGGTCGGCTAACAGTAGGGCCTCCTATGCACTGCAAAATATGGGCCTAGTCTACCCATCATAGCAAGCCCATGAACACATGCCCAATGACACGTATGAGAGAAGTACCATTAACATCTAATCAATCGGGATTTCTGCAAAATTATGTTTATTATGCTAGTCCACAAAATTATGATAAAATTATATCATTCTCCTACTTGGACAGCATAATCAATATCAATGAACAACAGAAACAAATCCCCAGATTAATGTAACAATAGGTGGTCATAATAAGATATCAAAGTAGAGCTAACAATCTCTTAATCATAAGTGCAAAATGAGATTAAAAGTACCTCAACAGTATAGAAATCAAACTCGATAGGAGTACTGATAACATATATGCAAGATACCTATACCTCAATAACCTAAACAGAATGTGTCATAAAGAAATGCACAAAAAATGATGATCCGTTTATGCAAGTCCAAACAAAATGATCTAAGCATCCACTCAAGATGCTAGTTGAGATTTAACAAAATATCTCATAACAACAAAATGAGATTGGGTACAAAATGTCTCCAACAAAATTCCATATATATACAAATATTTAAATGTATATGTGCAGTATATTAATAAAGTATATGGCAAAAACAATAATAGCAACAATTATAAGCAAAAGTCTCTAGACTGAATAACAAAATTGTCAAATACAATATTACTATCAAAATTAACATAAAGGAAAAAATCTCACTAATCTAAGGCATCAAAAGATCTAAATAGACCCATACAGGTTACATGATTCACAAAAGCCTTAACAATCAAGCCTTTGGTTAGAGGATCTGCCACCATAAGATCAGTGGGTATATGCCCTATACGGCTCTAAAACTCCTTAACCTTCTCTCTAACAAACATATACTTTGTATCAAAATGCTTCAAACGCTTGAAGTTCTTACATATTTGAGAGAAGCCTACCATAGCAGAGTTATCACAATATATAGTTAGAAGTATAGAACACTCTCCACAAGATGAAGCTCAGAAATGAAATTCCTTAACTATATTTCCTATCGAGTAGCTTCGTAATAGGCAACATATTCTGCCTCCATAGTTGAAATTGTTGTAAGTATTTGTTTAACACTTTTCTAAGATATAGCTCCTCCAGCAAGCATAAAGATATATCATCAGGGCAGCCACCATAATCGAAATCAGAATAACCTATCGCCTCAAGGTGATCAGACATCCTATAAGTGAGCATGTAATCTTTAGTACCTTGTAGATACCTCAAAACTCATTTCACAGCTTGCCAATGGCCCACACTAGGGTTGCTCAAGTATCTCCCAAGTACACCAATAGCAAAAGCAATATCCAAACGTGTACAAACTTGAGCATACAGAAGACTGCCAACAGCAGAAGCATATGGGACCTTGTCTATCTTTGACTTATCTTTATCATTTTGAGGACACTGGCTATTCGAGAGTTTGTCACCCTTTTGAATGGGTGCACTATAAGGATTACAAATCTTTATGTTGAATCTATTCAAGATCCTTTCAATATAACTTTTCTGAGACAAACCAAGAACAACACGAGATCTATCACAATAAATTTCAAAGCCCAGAGCAAAAAAAGCATTGCTAAGATCTTTTTATATCAAAATGAGCTGTCAATATTTGTTTAGTCTCAAAAAGAAAACCTATATCATTACTGGCTAAAAGAATGTCATCAACATATAAGACACGAATAATGAAGTTTCTCCCACTATTCTTCAAATAAATGCGTTGATCAACAATATTTTCCTTGAAGCCAAGGGAGCAAACAATTTGGTCAAACTTTAAGTAACATTATTTGGAGGCTTGTTTCAACCCATAAATGGATTTTCTTAATTTGCATACCATGTTCTCCTTACCTTTCTAAACAAAACCAGCAATTTGATTCATGAACACTTCTTCATACAAATCACCATTTAGGAAAGTAGTTTTCACATTCATTTGATGGAGCTCTAAATCAAAATGAGCAACCAAAGCCAACACAATACGTAATGAATCTTTAGTAGAGACGGGGGAAAAAAAAGTCTCTTTATAGTCTATACCTTCCCTCTGGTTATACCCCTTTGCAACAAGTTTGGCATTGCACTTTTCTATCTCACCTCTAGCATCACGTTTAGTTTTAAAGACCCATTTATACCCAACAGTCTTACAACCATTCGGTAATTCCACCAAATTTCAAATGCCATTCATACTCATAAAAGCTAGCTCATCTTCCATGGCTGCCAATCATTGTGAACTACGAGGACCAGAAATGACATCCTGAAAAGGAATTGGATCTGAGTCTTCAACTAAATTGAATTCATGCTCCTTTAAGTAAATGTAATAGTCTCGAAATTTAGAAGACTCAGTGGATTTAGGAATCCTTTCAGATCTCCTAGGGGGAACTACAACTACATCTGGGACTTGAGTATCATTGCCAACCTGTTGAGGAATATCAACATCATTTCTTATATCAACAACATCATCATGAATCAGAGGAGTCTGAATTGCCTCAGGATGAAAAACAATAGGTGTAGGAACAACAACACAATCCTCTCTGAAATCAACAACACGAGACTCATGTTTTTCATTATGTTCCATGTCCCCTTTAAAATAGATAGCCCGATCTGATTCAATGACTCTAGTAGTGTGATTGGGACAATAGAACCTTGAACCTCTTGAGCCAGTACAATAACTAATAAAATAACCTGAAATAGTTCTAGGATCAAGCTTCTTCAGCCAATGTTTTAAAAACCAGACCAGACGTCGAACCGACCGAAGGAAATATTTAAGGTTTAGAGGTTCAACTAGTAGTGAACCGCTATAAAATCGGTATATAATAAATAAGAAGTAAAATTTATAAGAATAAGTAAAAATAAAATATTTTATTGAAATAAAAATATACTAATGTCTATTATTATATAATAAATTAATAATAAATAAATATAAGTCTAATATAAATATTAAAATAATAATAAAAATCAAAATTATATTTCTGAAGGAGGTTGTGTCTCATCATCATTAAAAGATCCAAATTCTTCAACGCTATTTAAAGATTCGAAAACTACGCTTTCATCTAAAGTATTTGCATCAACTTCTTCTACTAAATTAAAATAAATTATAAATTAGTAATATATAAAAATATTCTTAATTGTAAACTTGTAATACAGTATAATTTGAACTTAAATATGATCAAAATAAGATATGAATTGACTATCAGTAGATGTTGTTAATTCATTCGTTATGATGAATACATTTTCTTCATAAATCGATTTGACAAGGCTTTACTCTATTTAAAATTTTGTGGGAAAATTTGAACAGTTTCTAAATGTTAGAATTCATTTAAATGCCTCAAAATATTAGAAATTAACTTGTAATTATATGAAATTTTAGTTAAATTTGCACCTTTTGTCTATAGAAGAAATATTGACCAAGATTTAGAGTTTGGCATCAATGCATGTATAACTAACCAGGTATGTATATTTCTTACATATTTATTTATGAGCAACGAATATTTTATGAAAGTATAATTCAGATAATAATTCGAAGTTTAACATGTTTATGTTTGTAAGTTTCATCAATGTACTTCAAAATGCATATTAGTGGTGGTGTTGTGTGTAACTAGAAGTAAGAGAGATAATAATTTTCAACTCAAATAAAATAGAGGATGATGAGAAGAAGTATGTGACTTGAGCATTTCGTAAGTGACAATATGATTTATATAATGTTTCTAGCAAAATTATGATATCAATGTAAGAAAATTATATTATGCTTATAGGCACTTATATTATAATAAGTGATGGAGTCATTTGGCCTTCAGTGTGATTATAGTACAATTCTCTTCTTCCTCCCTTATTTAGGAAGACAAAGCATCCAAAAAGAAATAATATTATAAACCAATAATTTTAATGAATTTGGCTTAGTAATTAAGTGAACATATTCATTGCAACAATTCTATAAATGCGAAAGTTTTGATGAAAAAAAAGGAAGGGGATTTTGCAAGGTTTTAAAAACCAGACCAGACCGTCCTGTCCAATCAAAAAAGGTTGAATCGGTTGGTTTTATACAGAGAGGTTATTAGGTGAAACCGAACCGAATCGAACCGAACCGAACCGAACCAGATCAATGACCGGTTCAATCCTTTTCTGGTCAGACCGAACGGTCCGGTCTGGTTTTTAGAACCTTGTCTTCAGCTGAGAATTATAAGTCCTTACCTAAGCCTTATAGCCCCAATCACAGAAATGCTTCAAATTGAGCTTATTTCCTTATATAAACTCAAAAAGAGTCTTTAATACAGATTTACTAAGCACATGATTAAGAACATAAATAGCAGTTCTTAAAGCATCTCCCCACAAGAACTCTGCTAAGGTGGAGTGACTAAAAATGCATCTAACCATCTCCATGAGAGTACAATATCGTCTCTCTGCAATCTCATTTTGTTGAGGAGTGTCAGGCATGGTATATTGCGCTTCAATTTCACAATCCTGCGAGTATCTAGCAAAAGGGCCAGGGTTTCTACTAGTTTCATCATACCGACCAGAATACTCACCACCTCTATCAGATCTTACACATTTGATCTGCTTTCCAAGTTGCAATTCAATGACATTTTTTAGCATTTTAAAAGCATCAAAGGCTTCAGATTTCTCATGCAATAATTCAATCCAACCATACCAAGAAAAATCATCAATGAAGGTGATGAAGTATCTATAGCCTCCCATGACAATAGGAGTAATGAGTCCACAGATGTTTGTGTGAATTATATGTAATGACTCCTCCTTCCTATTCATTTTCTCTTTTCTTACTTTAGTTGTAAACTTCCCTTTTATGCAATCAACATAAGTGTCAAAATTAGAGAAGTCCAGATCATGTAAAATTGTTTCCTTAATCAACCTTTCCATTCTCTCCTTAGAGATATGTCCTAACTGTTTACGCCACAACATAGAAGATTTTTTGGTAACTCTCCTACGTTTCTTTCCAACAACAACATTAACTTCATCAGGTGGTCGGTCAAAATGAGAAGAGTTAGCAATTAGCATAAATAATCCATCACGCATAATTCTAGAACCACACTAGCAGAATCATAGTACAAAACAATACCATTATTGATTATATGGAAATGTATCCATAAAATAATACCATTATTGATTATATGGAAATGTATCCATAAAATAATACCATTATTGATTATATGGAAATGTATCCACAACAGTGTAAAACAGAAACAGAAATCAAATTCCTTCTCATAGAAGGCATGTAAATAGTATCTTTCAAAAACACATCATGTCCACTACTCAACTTTAAGGAAATTACTCCTATGTGCTCAAGATTAACATTAAATCCATCTCTTAGTTGCACCGTCAACTCCCTTTTACTTGGTTTCTGCCTGCTTTTAAACTCCTGCAATGAGTTCGGTACATGAATAGTTGCACCAATGTCTAACCATTATGAATTAGGAGGAACTTCAACCA
>JANSVB020000056.1:3684068-3694650 GCA_025504935.2 Erythroxylum haughtii
TCAAAGTCATCAAAATCTTTCCATTCTTTTTCTCATCAATTTCTTAAAATATAAACACATCTATTACAAAATTTGTAGACAACCATACTTATTTCATAATTTTTTTATTTCTACTTTTCACTCAAAAATCGGGGTCCAACAGATGCCTAGGTACTTGAATGATGGGTGTTGAAGCTTAAATCTTAAAATTATGTCTAGTTGATTCGTTAGAGTAAGGTTTGCTCTGAAACATAGATATGACTCTTATTGTAATTGAATTAGAGGTTTAAGAGTTTATTGAATCTATACAATATATTGACCAAAATTTTAACTAATTTAGTGTCAACATCATAAGTAGAATAAAGTCATCTACAAATGATAGATCATATAATCCAAGCTTTTTAAATTATCAATAGAATTTGAAATTACCCTTTTACTCAATATTGTAAGCTATAAGCCTTATGGGTGCCTCCATAAAAATTATAAATAGATACAGAGAAAGATGGTCACTTTTATTGAGTCCTTTTTCTCTTTTGAAGACCTTGATGAGCTCCCTATTCACCAATATATTTTATGATGTTGATGTTATACATTGCTTTAGCAATATAATCTCTTGATATGGAAATTCAAAAGCTTTTTAAAGTATCAAATAAAAAACTTCCAACTGATGGAATCAAAGGCCTTTTGGAAATAAAATTGCATTTCACAATTATTATTTACTTTATTATAGTAATTTTCGAATAACGCTTATGCTAAGAGAGTATTATCCCCAATGCTTCTTCCTTAGACAAATATTTCTTAACTAGAACTGATGAATGAGTTTGGAACTAATTTCAGTCAAGAATCTAACAACTTAGAGATGATGTATATTATATTAAAACACAATCTAAGTTTGTACTCTTTTAGATATTATATTAAAACACACTCTAAGTTTGTAGTCTTTTAAGGAAAAGGAGTTAAGTATTTTGGGGATGAGATAATCATAGATCTTGTTAATCTACCTTGGAGCATGTCTTTTGGTGACTATATATCCATTCAAAATTTTTGAAAAAAGTGAGTATCAAGTCCATCTGGCCTTGTTACTTTGTTTACATTTAGGCTAAAGAGTGCTTTCTCTATATTAGTTCTTAAGAAAGTGTTGGTTAAAGTCTCTGTTTGTTCCTTAGAAATTCATTTAGGCATGAATGATCTAAGAACCCATACAGAAGAAAGACTTTTAGCATATTTACATACGGTGTTTATGAATTAATAATAAAGTGATCCTTTTTAGCTCATCTTGTTACCATTTGATTGATCCATCAGAGTCAAGTAATGCATATACTTTATTGGGATTCCTTTTGATTAAGATCATATTATGAAAATATTTTATGTTTCTTTCCTCATGTTTTAGCCATTATACTCTTGATTTATGTCTAGTTATATAATGAAGAATCTTTAGAGCTTGAATATAATAACCTAATGCTTGTCTTTCCTTTAATTTTAATTTATCATCACCAAGTTTTGCATATAGTTTGGTTTGGCTGGTATATAGTTGCTTTTTTTCTCTTAAATAGTCACTCTAGTGTAGTTAAAGTTTATGTTGTTCAATTTTTTAAGTTCTTGGATTGCTTGAAATTTTTTCATGCATTTAAAGATCATAAATCCCTCTGTATTAATAAGATGCTCAACTCTTTATTTATAATATAAGCATAATATATAAGTTTAGCTACTCTTTATTTATAATATAAGCATAACATATAAGTTTATCAACTTTCTCGTTAGATATTTGAATGAAAATTTTTTGGTCAATGACATCTCTTCACAAGCTATCCAAGGCAAGCTCCTTTTGGAAGTTAACTATTTCACTAACATGTTTACATTAACTGTAAATAATATAATAATATCGTCAACTCTTAGCCCAAATTAAAGGTCATATGATTCTTAACAAAAATTCATTACGAAAAACAAAGTCTTTTTTAAAGAAAGTATTACTCTAATTTAAAATATATATTATGAAACCAATATTTAGAATTAGGATTGTTGCTATCAATTCATCTTTTTCTTATGACATGGAATTCCATTTCTAATCTAATTTTGAGCTTTTGAAATGTATCTTTAACTTAATTCTAATATACTAGCGAAGAATTATAATCCTAAATTAACTAGATTTACTGTATTGTATTGTAACATATTATAGGTGTAAATAACTTTAATTTCGTTGTCATTTAAACTGGAATTGACCTTACCGTCAACAAGTCAATGAAAAATTAAAAAATCCATAAAGCATCACTATAAAGTTGAATGGTTATAAAAATGCAAACACAAAGTTTACCTTTATGGTTTTGTTTTTATAGAGAATGTTGGGAAGTGTCAGAATTTAAATGACAAGGAAAATATGCTCTTTTCAACCTAGCTTAGATTAGGAAATCCTAATAAAATATAAAAATATTTTGGTAAGGCTAACGATGTATGATACAGGAGAGAATGTTTAACATAAAAATATACATAAATCAAATACTTAAGAGATAAAGAAATGTTGACGCCTTTAAAGAAGTCTAAATAAAGGGACCAATGAAAATTTTGTGTTTTTTAATTTGTGAACAAACAACTCATAGTTTAATGAATGGACTAGTTTATAAATTAGCATTTTGGTTTTAATATGTAAATTTTTTTACTAGCAACTATATTAGAAATTGTCTGATTCATCAAGTGTGTCATTCTTGTTTGATCTTTTAACATTCACAATAACAATTTTCATATAGTGATAAACCCAAAGCTACGATTAAGATTCAAGAGGTAACATAAATCTAATATTGATGTCAAATTAATAAATGCATTGCAATAAGATGATTACAATTAGTCATTACAAATAGTGATTACAAAAAGTCATTCCTTTTATTTCCCCTAAAAAAAAGTCATTCCTTTTTTAGGCATTGTAATAAAGCCTTAAATTACGTTAAGATCTTATAATCATATTGTAGTTGATTGATTTCTTTCGTATAAATATTACTTAGGTTAACACTAAAATTAGTTTAAAAAGATGCTCTAAGACATCATAATCAACATCAAATTCAAACAACTTTTTTCGTAGTTTTGTAGATGATAATAGCTTATTTATCACATCATTTCTCTTTTTAGTGAATTTTCACCATGTCATATCTAAAATGTACGTATGCATAAAACATGCAACATATATGAAATAATCTTGAAATAGGTGAAAACCTACCTTAAATCACTCACTTCTGTAGACCATTCTTCTTAAGTTGAACTTGACCTAAACTTTGTCCAGTGATGTCTACATTTCACATTGGGAATAATGCAAGTCTTCAATAACATTATTGTGTATTGAGCTTGAACATATTTTAGTGTCTACAATTTTCTAGTTAAATTCAACAAATTTTAAAAAGATAGGAATAATTGACAAATAGGATTTAATTCAAGTTAGAAATATAAAGAATAAAAGGATTCTAAGATAATATGAAACATTTAGTTCATCAACCCTTATGCTTATAGAAGCAACATAATATTAAAGAGTTTTTTTACTTACCTAAATTGGTTACATAATTTCCTTTCATTTCCTCCAAATTCAGAGCTTGTTTTACTTTCATGTGACAAATTCTTCCTACATAAATGTACAATAATTGAATTCATGCATGCTTAAAGTAAACTCCAAATAGAGAAAATTATTGTATGATAAGTAGAAGTCATTACTACTATAATTGTTTATAAATAAAATGAATATTGTTATTGAATCACATATGATTAACACAACTCTAAGGTTAACAACTAAAAGAACTTTTCAAAATTTACTTACATGGAAAATAAAAGAAGAGAAAATGTATAATATAGTCATTAAATGACATCCAAATTCCTTTAATTAGTATTTTTCCATTATTACCACTAACTATTCATATCCAATTGTGATGAAATCTTTGATTTAAGAATAAATAAATTCTTCTAATAGGGTTCATATCACCAAGTAGGGGTTTATAAGTTAGGATGGAAATGATAGGATTATATTTTGTTGTTATTGAGTCAAGTTGGGAACATCGTCATTTAGGCAATAGTAGGTCATTAGAAAATCTTTATAAGAAATACTGACAAAACAATTGGTCCTTTCCTAAAAATTTACCATATTATAGCATTTTTTAATATAATAATTTTAAGAAGAATGAAATTAAAAAAGATAGAATTTTAAAAAATTAGTACAAAAAAAGAATAAAATGTATATGCCTGAAGCTAGTAATTGAGTGAAGGATGAGATTTTTTAATTTAATAGTTAACCTTCTGAAATTTTTAATTTAGTGACCAAGCTTTTAAAATCCATGTAACTTAGTTCAAAATGTGTTCATCAATTATTCACGTATATGATTAACAAAATACAATTTTTAACTTGACATTTGGAAATCCATACCACTTATATCTTTGGACTCAAAGTCTTCGGTGATATGCACAACCCACAACAACAAAAACTTGCTCTAACCTTAAATCTTTTTGTAAACTCATAAGATCATACTCCATTTGTTGGCCTTGAAAAACAATTCCATATGTCAAAACTATAGTTATCACCCTTGCAACTTAAAGATTCACCTTAAACCTATTGTAGAAGTACTCCATAATGATGTTATCAATTGTTAACTTTTAACAAAATGAGAAACCATATAATAAACCTAGAATCCATCCTCGACATTAAGAAGAACTTGAAAAAGGTTATTTATCTTCCTTTTTTTTTGGACTCCCTTTATAATCTCCATAATTTCCATTTTGTAATTCTTATTCATAAATAATAATTAGTATCATTGTCACAACTTTAAAGACTACAAGAACAATAAAAGAGACCCTTTGAGTAGTGTTCAAAGGGATGTTAAAAATTAGAATGAGTCCATTTATATGAGACATAACTGCCACATCGAATCCTAAATTCTCCCAACCAATGGTGGCGTCATTTGTAAGCCCAATAACACACCCTAATAAGATTGACCTTATCCAAAACTTTAAACACAAAGTTAACCAAAACTAATGAATAAGGATAAATGAAAAAGAAAATTAGACAAAAATAGTACACAAGACGATCAAAGTAGTAATGAGAGAGAGGGTTAAAGGTAAGATGTGTATCGACAATGTCACAAACATGTTCCATGGTAAGATAGGAAATGATGGAGCTAACAAAAGAGGCGATACTAACAGCTATATCAATGTTGGTGAGGTTAAGGTTATGGTAAAGGGTAGCCAAAAGTGGAGATATTGAGAAGATGGAGAAGAAGCACACACATAGTTTAAAGTTAGTTCTCTTAATAACATCTTTATTGTGATGTTCAACTTCAATGAGCTTGCATAGTTGGGAAACAAATTTAGGGTTTGTTGAGTTGGATGGATTACTTTGGATCCAAAGTCATGTGAGTGTCCATATGTTCATCAAAAGTTATGTAGATATTCAATTTTCAAGTCAAAAGTATGTCATGTTAATCATATTAAAAATAAATAACAAAGACAATATTTTGACTTAGGTTATTTAGTCACTGAATTGAAATTTTTAAAAACTTGGCACTGAATTGAAAAAAATTTATAAAATTTTACACATTTTAAAATTTGTTATCCCTTAGAAAAGGTTAAAAACATGAGTCTCTTCTACTATTTAACATTTTAAAAGAATACTCTCTAAAATTTATTATTATCGAAAAAACTTCGTATGCCTTTAAATTTTTCATAACTTATATTAAAATAATTAATATCAAGGCATGTGTACTAGTAGGAGTAAACGAGGACTAATGAGAAGTTACTGATATGAGTGGTTTATCTTTATCCAACTCAATTTACTTAACTTATAGTCCTTCTAAAATTTACAGCCATGTTATCTCTTATGTACAATTTTTAACTTAATAATCATAATCATTTCGTCTTATAAACAAGATTAGCATAACTATATCATCAATTCTTTATTGGCCTACATATGTTCATACTAGTTGTGTGTTCCTCGTTGGTTACACTTTTGATAATTTTAAAATTTAGATTTTATTAAAAATGTTATAGGAGAGTTTTGTTCCTTTAACCATTGAAAAACATCCTCCAAAATTAAAAGTAAACTTATAGATTTAATTAAATATTAACAAGTTTAAGTTACTACTTACACTATTAAAATTTTGTTCATTAACTTATACTAAAAACTTTAACTTATCATCATTTAATTATTTTTAAAATGCATCCAAGGATGTTTTATCATAAACATTATTTTTTCAAAGCAATCATATTTTTGATCCTATAATTTTAGATTTTTCTTATTTAATTCTTACAATATAAAATATTTTTATTACATTCCTTCATCTTAATGTTTCCACTTAATCAATTGTATTTGCTGATATCCTTATTTCCTTTATCAAGGACAAGGTTCCAATCAACATGCTGGAAGGTCTAGTGAAATAGTTGAGTCAAATGAGATAGAGAAAACTTTGTTCTCATTAAACCCCAGCAAGGCACCAGGTTCGGATGGGCTCAATGCTTTGTTTTTCAAAGGACATAGAGTCAAGTAAGGACTACATTTAATGATTTTGTCAAAGAATTCTTTGGGAAGGGGAGAATGATATTAGTACTTAAAAAGACTTATGAGTACCTCATCTTGAAAGTACCTACTCTAAGCTCAATGAAAGACTATCACCTAATTTTATGCTTCAATACAATTTATAAGGTGATTGAAAAGATTTCAGTTTAAAAAATGAGATCAATCCTACATTAGATTGTTGAATCACCAAGGTGCATTCATAAAAGGGAAAGTCATAGTAGATAACAAAATCTTAGTGCAGGAGTTTCTCAAGAACTATAATAGGAAGAATTCTAGTAAGAATTATGTGATCAAAATAGATCTCCATAAAGTATATGACTCTATCGATTGGTCTTTCCTTTTGAATACAATAACAACATTTGGTTTTCTCAATAGGTTTATACTATGAATCCAACATTGTGTGACAACTATCTCTTATGCCATTCTTGACAATAACGAATCAACTAAGCTAGTAAAGAGAGAAAAAGGGATCATACAGGGAGACCCATTATTTCCCTACCTTGTTTCCTTGATCATGGCAGTATTAGTAAGGCTAATCAGACATGTTATCAATAGTCACTATGGTTTCAAATTTCACTCCAAACATAAAAAATTAAAAATAACAAATTTCTCATTTGTTGATGACTTGATATTGTTCTCCAAACCTGATCCCAACTCTACCAACATACTAATGGCAACAATGAATAGCTTTAAGCTCCTCTCTAGGCTAAGAATAAACAAGCGAAAAAGCTCTCTCTATATGGCAAGTAGTGCAAAACAGCTTGAAGGTTAGCTAGCGAGCATAACTGGGATCTCAGTGGCTAAACCTCCTTTCATATACGTTGGAATACCTATTACTAATAGAAGACCTACAAGTGACGATTTCAAACCTATATTGGAGAATCAAACTCAGGATATAAAGTTAGAGCTCTTAATGCCTATTTGTAGCACGCACAATTTAACTTATCAAGTCAATTCTCATTAATTTATATGTTTACTGGTGCTCTTATCTATGACTTCCTAAGAACATATCTAAATAGATTAAACATATATTAAGAAGTTTTTTTTGAAAAGGAAGCACGAATGGGAGATACATGGCCAAGGTTAAATAGAGTGATGCTTGTAAAGATCTTCATGAAGGAGGTTTATGAATTGTTTTAGTTAAAACCATGAATATGACACTAATGCTGAAAAAGGAACGAAGGTTACTAGTGGATAAGAACTCCATGTTGGTTAAATGGATACATAAAATTTATCCAAAACAACAAAATATTTGGGTGTTTAACGCCAAGGAGTGCAGTTCATGGACCTTTCTCAACATTTTTTGACTTAAAGAGAAGTTCAAGGAGCACTTTGAAAATGAAGTGGAATGGAAAGACACTTCCTTCTGGTTTGACAGATGGGCGAAATTGGGTCCTCTCTATCAAATTATGGAGTTTAACAACTTGAAAAATTCAATCTCTGAACATAACTCAGTTTAGCATGTACTGGCCTTACATACTAAACAAATTAGAAAACTAAGTTGTTCAACATATGTTTTAGCTAGATTCACATAGTAGTGTGGAAGAATAACAAAGGAGTGTTCACCAACAAATCATACCAAAAGAAGTTAAGAGGAGAGAGTATCAAGGTACCCTGGCACTCTTTGGTTTGGCATAAATTTTCCATGACAAGGAACTTAGTATTCTTATGGATATCCATCACATAGAGATTGAACACCCTCACCGGAGTCATAAAGTTTGTGAGAACATCTTATCAACATATGTTATGCAAATAAGTAAAGGAGGCAGAGGGACATCTTTTTTTGAGTTTATCTTCACTAGTTCAATATGGGAAGCTATAAGAAAGGCAATCGCAATTCTTATACCTTCAGTATCTGAAACCATGGTTTAGTAATCGTAGTGGAGGTAAGGAAGTAGACTAGATAGTGGCAAAATTAACTTTTAGCCAAACAATTGTAGAGAACGTAAATAGAGCAAGAAAACCAAATGAGGGATAAAACCACTATGTATTTCATCTCATGTGTAAGTCTATTTATAAAAAAAAATAAACAAGTGATGTAGTTGACAGTGCTAAATGAACTAATTAATAAACTGCTAACTACTGCAACTATTTACAACAATTAAATATATATACATTCTTCGTGCCCCCCTCAGGTTGGACTTTGGTGAGCATCAAACAAAGCCAACTTGGAAAATAAGCTACAGAATAAGGAGGAAGGAATGGGCTTTGTGAACAAATCGACAATCTGAAGATGCGAAGGAATATGAACTGGATCAATTAACCCTTGCTTGAATTGATACGAACCACATGACAATCAATGTCAATGTGTTTAGTTTGTTTATAGAAGATAGGGTTAGAAGTGATATGAATGGCAGAGTCGCTATCACAATGCAAAGGAATAGGCTTCTGTACTGGAACTTTCAAATTGTCTAACAAATAAGTAATCCACATGAACTCGCACACTGTGGAAGCCATAGATCTCTATTTAGCTTCAGTTGAACTTCAAGAAACATTATGTTGACTTCTTACTAAAGACTTCCTGCTAATTTGGCAAGAAGCCCAATCTACATCAGAATAAGTTGTAAGTCTCAAGTCATTGATAGCTGGAAATAATAATCTTATAGAAGGAGCATTCTTCAAATATTTCAAAACATAAAACATATGCTTCAGATGATTTGTCTAGGCATATGCAAATATTGACTTAATTGCTGCACGATATAGGTGATATCAGGCCTAGTAAAGCCTAAATAAAGAAGCCTCCCAACTAAACTCCTGTATTTTTTAGGATCCTCAAGAAGAGGACTGTCATCACGTTCTAGGATAAAACCATTTGGAAAAGGAATTTTCTTAGATTTAGTTGCCAAAAGACCTGCATCATCTAATAAATCCAAGATATACTTTCTTTGATTAAGAAAAATGCCAGTCGAAGTTCGAAAGACCTCTAATCCCAAGAAGTATGTTGCTAAGCCCAAATCATTAATTATGAACTTCTCATCTAATGCCCATTTCAAATCACAAATTTCACCATCAGAACTCACACTGATGAGTAAATCATCAACATAGACAAGTAACATCGAAAACAACCATTCTTTTCTAGAACAAATAGATAGTGATCATAAGGGGATTGAAGAAAACCAAAATCAAACAGAAAACTAGTTAATTCAGTGTTCCGTTGTCTAGGGCCTGATTTAAACCATAAAGAGACTTTAGTAACGTGTAAACCTGACCCTCCTTTACTGTTGTATAACCTTCAGGTAGGATCATGTAGACTTCCTCATCTAAAAACCCATGAAGAAAAGGATTGTTAACATTTATTTGATGCAAAGGGCAACCTTTTGCAGCTACTATAGCCGTGAATAGTCTCACTGTGACAAGTTTTGCAACTAGAGAATAACTATCATAGTAATCTTCCCCATACACTTGATTGTACCCTTTTGTAACCAATCGTGCTTTATGTTTGTCAAGAGTGCCATCAAATTTGAGCTTCAATTTGTAAACCCACTTGCTCCCTATGGCATTCTTTCTTTCAGGAAGATCAGTAAAAATCCAAGTTTTGTTTTTCTCCAGTGCTTGAAGTTCAGTGTTCATGGCAGTAACCCATTCTGGAACTGGTTTTACTTCGTTATAACTTTGTGGCTCCTTCATAACACTAACACGAGCTAAGAAATGAAGATAATCTGGAGGAAGTGTAGGATTCTTACAAAAAGGAAAAGTAGCAGGCATGTGCAGAGAAGTACGTGGTGCAGTGCTGCTAAAATCACAAACAACATTGTTAACAACATAATCTGAAAACCAACGTGGTCCTCTTAAGTTCCTGGTTGTTCTTTGGGGAGGGGCAACTTCACTTGAAGTGGGTAAGACATCTGCCACGGGTACATCATCATCCATTGTAACTGGAATGTCAGTGGTAAGTAGAGGAACAGCATTAGCAGTTGAAGGAATAGGATCATCTGCAGGACTTTCATGAACAACCTCTGGAAAATATGAAGGAGGATCAGTTAGAGGACACACTAGAATGGGAACTCCTGCATTAGAATAAGGAATATCAATAAAAGGCACTAAAGACACTTAGTTGAACTCTTGAAT
>JANSVB020000056.1:3799420-3811850 GCA_025504935.2 Erythroxylum haughtii
CAAGAAAAGAAGATGGAGATTGGGATGTGTTGCCTCTTGTAGTAGGATTCAACTTAAACAATGCCTTCTGTTTTTGGCCAGAGCCATCAACGTACAAGAAAATAGTATATATTCCAACTAAGTTATAGTTTACATCCCATTTCCCAAGGGAGAGAATAAGTACACAATTCAAAGATGAAAAGTCATAAAATTCAAGAGGGGAGAAAAGTGCGAATTGTCAAGTACCATAAGCCACCAGTAACTCAGGATCAGCGTGTACATCAACCAAAACCTGTGAAACAATGCCAAAACAGAATTGTGGATAACTGTATCTTCTAGAAGCCAATTGACAAACATCCTAGATGATACTGTCTTATTTTGTTGTTTAACAGACAAATGCCTTACAATTATTTGTATAAAATAGACCAGGGAAAAACTTTAGTTAACTAATGTTACAAAAGTGTTCAAACAAGAAGCAGGTTTCATAGCGAAAGCAAAAGTATGGAGAGAATATGGAACAGGATCCTAAACCTGATAAAATGGCTGATTACAACCTCGAGACAACTTTTCAACCTGTGCAGTCTCCATCCATGAACCTGATTCACAGCAAACTGGATCCATTCCACACACAACAGCTCGATAGCCTGTGATTAGAAAATGGCTTCTATTATCAAAAGTAGCAAATAATAAAGGAAATGCAGAAAAATGGCAAGAAAGAGAATAGAGCAGTACAACTCCACTCATCCACTTTATTAAAATTTATGTAATCAAGCAAGAATTTGCAAACCAAATCTGGAAGTGAAGAGGAACCAAAGCTTAAAACATCAGTTGAAATCATGCTTATTTACCAAAAACTTTGTGCCTCACTTTCTGTCCTAAACGAAATGCATAATCAACTTTTTCATGAGCCAGAGCTTTAGCTGATGCTGCCAAAGTCTCAGCCTCCAGTTTGGAGATCTGGTCTCGTAATTGAGCAGCGATTGCATAATTCTCACTCTCTACTGCATTCTGCAAGTCTGCCCTGCAAAGAAAGAATAATAGCCATTTACCTTAATCAAAGCTTAATTAGTATAAACATTTCTACGAGACCAATTAACAAAGCCTACAATTGACTGAAGACTAACCGAAGACGTATGATACTTAAAGCCTTATCTTGAGCTTCACTCTTTGAAGATGATCCCCTTTTTGCATCCCGCTGCTTGATGACCTCTGCCTCAACCTTTGAGGAAGAATTTTTAGTTAATCATTCAGTATCATTTTTCACAAAGCCAGCTTTCTCACATGGACAATAAATGAGATTGCTTTCAGTACGCACACCTAATCTAAAATTTTCTATATCACAGTTGCAAAATAGTTTAAACCACAAAGATTTTCATCCATGACTCAATAACCACAGAACTATTCCGTATCAGTGAAACCCAAATATATAACCTTTCCGTACATTAGGATATGATATGATATGAAATTAACTACCAAAACAACTAAGCAACAAATGATACATGTAAGCAGGATCTGTAACGAGATCTAACCTCAGTGAGCTTGTTTCTCAGCTGCTGAGCAATGTCATACTGCTCCAAATTCATAGCATACTGCAATTCCATTACATCCCAACCAGCAAAAGCTTGTCAATAATGACCAGAAACATCCAAAAACAGTGATTAATGAGCAAAAACAATACCTAAAAGAAACCAGGCCAACCTGAACGCGTGTTGCCAGGTCTAGCTGAAAAAAGAAAATCAATATATCTTCATTAGCACTCTCGCTACGCTCGGAGCTGGCATCCAACTCCTGCTCACCTCTTTTATTGAACAACCATCCAGCATTAACCTTCAAATGTCTTACTCTTAGTTGGTTGGGGTTACAAGCAAAGTATAAACTCTGAAAACATTGTGACCCGAAGGGCGTATAAGGTTTTTTCATTAGCTTGAATTGAGTCCTCCAGGATGTGATTGACCCACAAATCCCACAATTCCCAGATGTTGAGAACGTGCTTGACGATAAACCTTGCACCATCTTTCTGCTAGGTAACGACTTCGGACTACAAACTTCACGCCCCTTCCAAAGGAAAGAAAAAACATTTCCTTTTTATAAATTTTTGAGGAACCTGGAAGCCAAATACAAAGACATGCAAGTTGAGGTTAATTCATGAAGAAACTCACCGGCGGTGGTCACCGGAAACAGGATTAAGAACCGTTAACACGAGAAGTTTATCCGAGGGTGAAGGAGAAATGTGAGGTGTTTGGTTGAAGAGATTGTGCTCTGACTGTTGCAAGAAACAATGACACGTGGGCATGCGAGGAGATTTCAACTTTAGGCGATTATTATTTATTGGGAATGGAATTTTTCCAAATATTTAATTACAGTTCTCTGTATTTGTGTTTTGTGTTCAATTTCTCTAATCTTATGTTCTTAGGACGGACAGAGCCGGACTGAATCGTGCCCCCGGCCCGGCATCAAGTGACTTTGGTATTTGGGGTTTTTAGTTTAGAATTTAGATAGATGTAATGTTGCTGCTGCTTTTGTATTAATTTTGTATAATACCACCCTTTTCAGTTTTCAGGATGAGATCCTCTGTCTAATATTACTCTGTCTTATTTTATCTCATGAAATTTCAGCCATTTATTTTACGAGATTCACGTGAAATCTACGCAGGACCTACATGAGATCCACATAAATCAATGGCTGAGATTTATTGGACACAATAAGACAGGATAATATTGAACAGAAAATCTTTACTTTCAATTTTCCAATTTGCCCTCTACTCTACTATTCACTATCGACTGTTGTGCTGTGCTTGGAAATTGAGGTTCTCCTCTTTCTTCTGATATCTTCTTTAAACGTTCGTCCAACACATTGTTGTTTTTTGAATTTGTTCTTTTTCCTTTTTCTTTAATTAATAAAAGTAATACTAATAGAATAGTAAAACAAGTAGTAATACAAATAGATGGAGTGAAAATGCGGGAAGCGTTTCATCATTACACTAGGGCTTAAGCTAATCTCAACCTCTCGCCCCTTAGTGTCATTTCATTCCGGCCTTTTGTTTGAGCATAGAAATGAACTTCTCTCTATCTTCAGCCGTCATTCCCTCAGCAGAACAATCTCCGACACCCCACTCTGCCCCTCGTATGCAGTATTTGTCTTCAATCTCTTTCTTGTTCCTGAAATTTTTCACATCATATAAACCTCAGAATTTAGCCCCTCCCACACAACTTTCATTGACAACCTGCAAACAGATTTCAATGTTGCGTGGGGAAACTTTACTTCATTCATACAGTTCACAACAAAACTAGGACTTCAATCATTCCTCATGGACTGAAAAACTTGAACCAAATCTGAATTAGCGCTCCATTTCCAATACAACCACCACACTTCAGGGATATGATTTCAGAGGCTTGGCATGTTATTTCGAATCTACCAATGAACATAAAGTCACTCAGAAGCAGCTGGACTTCACTTACTTTTCTTTGTTGACTTTGGATCGCTCTAGTAGTTCCTTGAGAATAGGAGATGATTTGAATCTCGCATCATTTTCCGCATATTTCTTTTGGTTTTCTTCTGCACAGGAACAGCAGATAAATTAGTAAGAAGCCATTGTCACTTCAAGCACGCAGCCAACTAAGAAAATCGATGGAAATATGCAAGAAATCAAACCGTTGAACCGACTTAGAAAGTCAATTTGAGGAAGCTCTGGACCAGGGACGGATTCTATCCCAGAAAATCCTGACAAAAAGCCAGCCTTTGCTGAAACAAATCAGAAACTAATTCAACAGTAGTTACAGGGAGTGCTGACGCTAAAATATCACCGAAAATACCATGGAATCCACAAAACAGATCAGGCCCTTTACTCAACAGACAAGGGTTAAGTGTTATTTTAAAGGTGATTGTTTTTCAAGTTCAATTAACACAACTAAAAAAAAAAGTCTTTGTACCAAACAATACTGCTCATTAGATCATCTTGTAAGCATATTAAAGAACATGAAAATACTGCTAAAGAAACCAGAAACCAGAAGGCAAAGAGTTTACGTTCACCTGGATTTGCAGAGAGAAGTAAGACAATAGAAGCAACTAAAGGGAGAGACTTGTGAATCAGGTTGCATCGGTGAGATAAATTACAAAACAAGGAACAACTTTTTGTTGATTTTATATTAAACCCAATGTGGGATTTCTTTTCAGGGTTGAGACACATCGATTTCGAGACTATAAATCTTGCGGATTGGATCCGAAAGAGAGGCTTTGAAACGGAAAGCGTCTGCATTTCTCTCTCGGAGTAAGCTTCGTGGGAAGGATAAAATGTGGGAGGAACTATCGGTAGATATTTAATCAACGGAAATCCAATGACAAGGTTGTCATTTTGTCATGGAAATCGTTGGACCCACGTGTCGGATGTATATTCGCACACGATTTGGAACCAAAGAACTAAACCACCGTTGCACCATAGCGCAGATTACTACTTAGAAGCTGTAACTTTGCTCTGCTTCAGTAAATATCTTTTAGTAAAACCAATGGCTTTGCTAGGATTTGATTTCTTTCTTTATGGGTTTTATGTAGGGAAAGCCAATGTTTTCAAGCTGATCCTTGGAACTGTAAAATAAAATATTTAAAATTTAAATAATTTAATCGATATTAAAATGTCATAAAATTAGTTAAAGATTGAATAAAATTAAAAATTTTAAAATATGATTAAACGTTAAAACAGATATTATAACCTTAATTATGGTTAAGTTAATATAAGTTAATTATAGTAATCTAATAAGTTTAGATACCAACTCTTAGTAAGGGATATGGACGCTTGTCTAGAATAACGCAGTAAATCTCCTTACTCAACCTAACACTTCGTTACTAATACATAGGCAGAAGCTTATGAATTCATGACATAATATTGCTATTGCAGACTTTGTTGTAAGGGAGAAATCACTACACCGAGGTCTTCTGAATCTGTATCATATTCAAGACTACAGGAACCAGGAATGTCAACTTTTGGTGTTTCAGGTTTACCAGGAATCACTTTGTCCCTTACCTTGGTTTGTTTGTGGTCAGGTTTTAGAACTCTTCGTTCTTTCCTGCGTACTCCTTGATGTTTATCACCTTACATCCTATTAGCCTTGTGCTACAGAGGGATTTCCACTACTGCTTGTGGTTTACCTAAAAACCTAGTCAACCTTCGCATCTTTGTCAAGCGGGTAACATTAATTCAGGTTAGGAAGTGAGTAAGAAGAGAGTTGCATAAGAAATATGGAAACTTATTCAGACTCAGTTCATTATCATCAAGTTTGTCTTTGTTTAGTTTACTTTCTAGTAGAAAGCGTGCGTTATCAATCAAAATCGAAAATTTAGTAGAAATTTCTTATGAGCCCGTAGAAAATTGTATTTGTGAGTCTTGTTTACTACTGTTGAGTTCATACAGTATATATTCTCATAACCGTTCTTAGAGGAGAAGTATTCGTAGTGTGCTATCTACTACTAGATCTCATATGAAAGAAATCATCCAAAGTTCTAGATTAGAACAGTGTGGTCTCATATCTACAACAGTAGAACAATATGTAAAGCTTAAAATCCCTAAAGAGCTATCACCTTATGAAACGAGCACCACCATACACATCTACATGTTGGAGCTATACGACTTGTTTTTACACTCCATGGAAGAAAATGTATTCTTGCTATAGCCAGGATATCCCTTATAGACACTGTCTATACAACG
This sequence comes from Erythroxylum haughtii, assembly GCA_025504935.2. Lineage (NCBI taxonomy): Eukaryota > Viridiplantae > Streptophyta > Magnoliopsida > Malpighiales > Erythroxylaceae > Erythroxylum > Erythroxylum haughtii. The sequence continues at coordinate 3,805,098 of JANSVB020000056.1, forward strand.
TACCAAAATGCTCTTATTAGTACCTTGCTAACTACGCTCAATAACAGAAGTGTCATTTTGACTATAGCACCTGATTTTAACATTAGATTGGATGATCTTACTTTGTCTGAATGACTACAAGTTCAGATTCAGATCACTAGAACAGATCAAGATGCTATAGTTATCATGGCTACCTTACATCACCAGATGATCTACCTTCTACAGAATCATGCTTTGGATTTAAACTTTCCAAATTCTCCTTCAGATGCTCTTTACATAGTTGTTGATTGATCTAATGATTAGACTACTATCATTCAGATCCCGAAGTAGTTACCTTCAAAGGAGCTTGAAAGTTGATGTCAACAGAATGAATTACCGACTATTAAAAAGTATTCCATACGCCTTACCGACACTCTTTTTATACAACAACTTTGACGATTCTGAAGACTCTAAGAGATGACTTAATAAAATCCATCTATGCACGATCCAACAATGACATGCCTGGTCCTTCAACATCAGGAGCAATCTTGATGATCTAGCCCATTGAACAACCTCAAGATCTAGCCCGTATATTCTCACATGAAAGGTAAAGACGGTCCTCCTGTTCATTACTTTAAATCTAACAAAGATTTAGTCTATATCAGTTATCATCATGGATGCTTTGTATGGGATATCAACCCATCTATGTGCGAACCGGATTGTGAGATCTGTCTCAATCCTGAGACAGGTAATGATGATGATGATCCAAGATATCAAAGGAGAAGGAAAAAGAAAAGGCCTAAATCCCGATGCCAACCTTCTCAACAATATCATCCTCTTAGTGATGATCCAGATCAAGACGATCCAAATGGTCTACTGATGATAGAAAAATCCAGACCCAGGTCTCTTAAAGAGATGCTTAGGTTGTCTACATGCAGATCTACTGATGGATCTAGCAGATCTATACTAGCAATTCCTATTTTAACTCCTACTCCTATACCTTGTATGATGGTAGGACCATACAAGGATGACTTTCCTCACTTATTTAGGAGTATTGATAAAATATAGCGGGTCGTCTATAACCATTATATCATAGCATCAGGAATTACTTTACAAAGAATATTTGCATCAAATCCAATTGATGAAGTTCTTAAATAGTAAACATCTAACGCAGTAACACAAAACAAAGTTCTAAGAAAGATTGATTCCAAGCTGGATGGAATTAGTCAACAAAACATTGCTACTCATAAGAAAGTCGATTCTGTTTCGGAATAGATACAAACGATGTATCGATCTTACAAAGCTCAGATTCAGCATCTTGATACTAAACTTTGACAATACATCTCTGCGCATTATATAGGGCCAGACTTCGATTTTAAAGTTCGTAAGATACAAGAGATACAAGGAATTGTACGACAAATGGAAGCTGATATACATGCAGCTCAATCTAAGCAGATATATGGCTCATCCTCTTCAGATTTTCCAAATACTCAGCCATCATATCCATCTCCTATATATCAAAAGTATCCAGACGAAGCTGACTATTCAAAGGTATTTAAATTCAATTATCCTTTGATTAGACAATATATACATCCTTAGACAACTCCTGAGAAACCTCGACGATCAAAGCCAAAGTTTACATCTGATTGTATACCTAAGCCTCAAGTTTCTGAGTCTTCAAAAGTTTCAAAAGCTTCATCTTTTTATACACCTTTTGAACTAACTGAACAGTGAAGAAAGTCGTTACAAATCCACACGCCTCCAACATCTCCACCTCCTGTACAACCTTCCACCTCATCCCATGGGAAGGATAAAGCTAAACAGACAGAGTACATAGCTACTCTAACTTTTAAATCTCTTACAGAAGATTCAAATTCTCAACCAAATAATACAGAAGCTAGTTCTGATGCATCTGTACAAACATCTGAAGTTTCTGCAACACCATCTAATTGTTCATCTGAACAACAACCATCAGAGTCATCATTTGAACCAGTTTCTTCACCATCAACTGATTCCTTAGCATGCTTTACTGACCAATCAGAATTATCCAATATTCTGATGACTATGTCTCAATATACTAAAGATGAATCAGAAGTCAGTGAAGTTAAATCCATAGGTGTTGAACCCTTCAGACCTGAACCAGCACCTATAGCAACACCAGCTACGACAACTGCACAGCCGACAAATACTAAACCTACTTCAAGTCCTTGGTTTACATTTGATGATCTTCTACCAAAGACATGGAGGGATTGAATACATGAATTTGGTGCATGAATTGATTTGCAAATGACCAGACCTAATTATCCTTAACAGGATATTTTGTCTAAATTTACATCTCGTTTCACTGGTACTTTGTGAGAATGGTGGTAAAGTATTATTGAATATCAACGCCTTCAATACATAGAAGTATCTACAGTTGGAGCATTACTTGGAATAATTCACAAGGAATGTATTGGTGATTTCTAGTTGATTGATAAGCAAATCCATCAGGAGTATTTTGTGATGAAATGTTATTCCCTTGATAAGCGTGATATCCAAAAGCATTATAAATGCATGACGGACATGTATTATCTTTTGAATGGATGGAATGATGTTAACTTGCATTATTCTTTTATATCATCCCTTCTAGATGAAATACAGCCAAAACTTCAAAGGATCATAGTTTTTCTACAACGAGACATGTCAACAATTTCTCTTGGAGAAATTTATTAGCTTGCTTTAGCGTCTTTTGACAAACTATGTGATCAGCTTACTTTATTTAAGAATATCCTTAAAAGTGGTCCAGTTCTCAAACAAGCTTGCAAAAAGCCTTATCTCCAGATAAAATGCAAAGATAAAAAGACTTGTGAGTGTCATAGCAAGAAGAAAGCTCATTCTTCTTAAGTTACCATCGGAGAACATTCCATAGGAAGAAGTAAAGGCCAAAGTCTTAGAAGCAAACCTTCAAAAAGAAGAACATAAGCAAAAGGTGCAAATTTATGAGGTTCTTCGAGAAATCCTCACATCGAAATAAGCGTTGATGTTTTATCTATGGAAACCCAAGTCACTTTGCAAATAAGTGTCCTCAGGCAACGAAAAAAGATGTCAAAATTCTTAACAAACTTGAAACTCTACTGCCTATTCATCCTCAAAGCAACATTGAAGAACTACTTGAGGAACTGTCTAATGAGGACAGTGATACACAGTTTGCTGTCTCTGTGTCTACTAAAGAATAATCATCAAGCTCATCTACTTCTACTGATGATGATTCATTATACATGTTACAGCAAACAAGTATGAAGATAGATCGTACACCAGTACATTGACCTTATGTCCAGATCCAAATATTTTAACAAGATAATTATGACAGACCCATTAAAGCCATCAGGTTTATGGATACTGGCTCCAGTCGTACAATTATGAAGCCCAATATTATATCATCGGAAGCATGGATTTCTCATGAAGAGTATTTTACAACTACTGATAGTAACTCTTTCAAAATTGGGTTGATAATGAGAAGACGAATTGGCATTCGCTTCTTTCCTCAATGTACAATTTGGACTAAAGTACTTGGAAGCAATCTTCAGGCTCAAATCTTGTAATTAGAATGGATACATGCAGTAAAGCCCAACCTTTACAGATCCTACCCATAAGCCTTAGGTATTGAAACCTTTTCAGTCTATACACTGACATAAAAAATGTGTTTGAACTTATACAGGTTCCTGCCCATTACATTGGACTTCGAGATAAACTGTTGGAATATTGTCCAGATTCCCATGCACAATTTACTCACCCATATCCTCTGTGAAAAAATGCTGACTTTTTCATCAGTCTACCTTTTAAGAAAAATGAGGATATTAACCCCACGAAAGCCACACATCCAGAGATGAACCCTGATGACTTGAAGCTCCCACAAGATGAGTGTGCAATACTACTATAGCAAGGATTGATTGAGCCCACAAAGTCAGATTGGGCTTGTCAAGCATTTTATGTCAATAAACGTTCAGAGTAGAAATGTGGAAAGAAACGTCTAGTGATAGACTACAAACCTCTGAATGCTTTCCTACAGGATGACAAGTTTCTTTTGCCTAAAATCAGTACATAGGTTCTTGTTATATTTTCAAAGTTTGATCTTAAAATAGGTTTTTGGCAATTGGGTATTCACCCTCATGAACGTTACAAGACTACATTTTGCATTTCCAACGCTCGGTACCAATGAACTGTGATGCTATTTGGATTTAAAGTCGTACCATTACTGTTTCAAAAGACCATTACAAAAATCTATGAACCTATCCTCCACAGTGACTTGATCTATATCGATGATATTCTACTATTCTCAACGACCTATGAGGAATACCAGGCCCTTCTGAAAAGATTTTTGGATCTTACACAATAGTATGGGATTATGCTTTCGGCCTCGAAAAGCACTATTGGTACAACAGAAATTAAAGATGGATTCTACCAGCCAGGTCCATATATTGCAAAAGAATTATTACAATTTCCAGATGAACATCTAACTGGGAAACAAATTCTGCAGTTCCTTGAAATTGTTAATTATATCACAGATTTCATACCACATATGGCAACCTATACATCTTGCTTATCCAAGCTCTTACGTAAGAATCCAACACAATAGGGAAAATAATAGACTACAGTTGTCAAGCATCTTAAGCATATTTGCGAGGATCCTTCTCTGTTAAAGATTCCTGATCAAGGACAACGTGTCCTTCAAACAGATGCTAGTGACACACACTGGGGTACTGTACTTCTTGAAGAAATCAATGACCAATGCTATTATTGTGGACATGCTAGTGATTCTTTCAGTCTATCTTAATGTCACGATCATATCTCATACAAGGAGATTCTTGCTGTCAAAAGTGGTATAGAAAAGTTTACTATCCACCTCACTCCGTATCATTTTGTCATTGAAATGGATAACATCTCTTTCCCTAAGATTCTTGAACAAACTGGGAAAAAGATTCCCAATAGTCAGCTTTTACACTGGCAAGAGTGGTTCTCTTCCTATAAATTCAATGTCCAACATTTGAAAGGTCGTAAGAACATTCTTGCAGATTATATTTCTAGACCTTCCAAACCACTCTTCTTTGTTTCTTCTGCACTCAAACTCCATATTCCTCTCTTTTGGTTAATAGAGTTTCTCTGTTTTGATAGATAAAAGAAAGAATTTCCATCATGGTTTTCTTGACAACATTATACCGTTGAAACTCTTTCTCCAATTCTCTACCAGATTGTGTTCTATTATATGCATCTAACTCTTGTGAAGCATGGCATTCTTCCTAAACCTAGTCATTTTGATATGCTAACTCCTTATAAATTCATCTATCTTATTTATGATCTTCTTGATGAATCTACACTCTGGCATCTTTGGCCTTCAACTGCTTTGTTTTCTTATGTAATGGCCTTGTCTCCTCTTCATGTGTATAGCCATTTGTCCGATATTACCAATTATGGTTCTCCCTTATGGACATTTCTAGAATGGTTCCAACCTCTAACAAAATGACGTATTGAGCCATCATCTTTGGGATGCAACATTGGAGAACAAAAATGTCTATATGATCTATCTGCTGCATCGCCTCTATTGTATGACTGATACTAATATTCTATGCACCATCAGCCACATTCAGTATTGGCGTATTTATGTTGATTGGCCAAACAAAGAACATTCTGCCACAAAAGAACTTTATGCACTTCTTAACCAATACAACCAACATCCACAGACAAATATTTCTTCTCTCTATACATCACAAAGTCCATATTTCAAAGAAACAACTCTAAGACATCCTCTTAGAATTCTACCTGTGAGTGAATGGACATCTATTCATGATAACTGTATCCACATTCGTGAAGGTGATATTCCATATCCAACTTATAGGCCTACTGTGAAATCAAGCCCACAACCAGAGGATTTCGGTCCAACAAGTACCTCTATTTTTGGGCCATGGCCTTCTGAATGGGCTAATACCAACATCCATGAGCTCATTGAACAAATTGATCGAGCAATAGAGTTGACTGACGATGAAGCTGATCTTACTTTACATTTGTAAAGTAAACACAAAGGTCGAGACAACTACTAACATTATGAAAGATGGTCTTGCATATCACCATCAGCACTGTTGAAGATTCCATTTTATCATTGTCCTATTCACCTTTTCACTTTTCTTAAAGTAACACTGTTTGCTTTAAAACTTTTATAAAAGTATATTTCTTTTTGATAAGTTTGGTGAACTATTAGGTTACTTTTATTAAGGTATAATCATTTTGTCTCTAGGTAGTTTTACCTTTTAGAACCTCGCTTCGCTTAGAAAAGCAGGGGTTTGCCTTTGTTGTCCTTTGACAATGAAGAAGTTAGTTTTCTTATAAACTCCCTTCTCATTTTTGAAAACTTCAAACCTTGAAATCATGTTTCCTCAATGCCTAAGATATAGGATGAGTATGCTCTACACTCGCCTCTTTTGAGGATTTTGTGTAACAGAAAGTTTATGACAGTCTGAGAACTGTTGCTTCTAAACATATCTGTTGTCTTGAGTCAGAAGTATTAACAGGGAATGACGAGTAAAAGTACGTGAGTGAAGTAGGATTCTTAAAAGACGAGAGCATTATGCCCGTGTAAGCCAAAGGATAGGCATTGAGAGTTATTAGTTCCGATATCTAGAATTGCCTACATAATGATACATATTTCCAATCCGACTTTGGTTAGTCGATGATATCAAACAGATGTGGTTATTTAGAGTGGTGCTGGCGTTGCAATGGATGGGTTTGCAGTTACCTGCTACCCTGCCGCCGGCACACCATGCT
>JANSVB020000056.1:3847152-3859307 GCA_025504935.2 Erythroxylum haughtii
CGAGTAAAAGGTTCAGTAATATAAGAACAGGTATACATTTCGTTAGGAGTCAGACACATTCTATTTAATCTGCAGGATAAGAAGATAGTTTCGATATGTCTTGTATTGATAGAAATATTTACAACCAAAGTATCAAATATAAAATGATAACCCTCTTTATCCAAAACTGAGACAAAGATCAAGTTTTGCCTAAAAGACGATATATAAAAAGTGTCTCGTAGAACTAGTACAAACCTCGTATCGAGGTTCAAACCTACATCCCTACATATAAATGTCTACCTCTTTATTATTGCTGACCATCAGCTTCTCCTCTCCTTTAGTTGTCCTTCTTATAGATTTGAACCCTTTCATTGTGGAAGTAACATGATTAGAAGCTCCATTATCTAGCCACCAATAACTTGATGTGGCTATAGCTAACTTGAATTTATGAATCATGTAGGCCGAGGAGTTGCCTGCTAGTTCTTGTTTAACTTTCCAAAGTTTGTACTTCGGGAAATTAACCTTCCTATGCCCTTTCTTTTTACAGAAGAAGCACCTCATACTCTTCATATCAAGTGGGCCCTTGGCAATGCCAGGATGTCCAATTTGAATATGTGGAGAGGGTTTAGGTTTCTTACCCTTACCCTTAGACTATTTAGGTTTATCCTTCTCCTTACCTTTAGTAACTACATACAGGGCTATATGAGGAGAACTCTTAAGCTTCTCCTCAGCTGCAACATACTAGGAAATCAAGGCATTGATGTCCTAGGCCTCATCTTGAGAGATGTATGACGTCGCCAACATCTCAAACTCTCATGGGAGAGTATTTAAGTGCTTGATGTACTATGAGTGTGTCAGGAATAGGTACATCAAGTGCCTTCAGTTTACTTTGAAGGTAAACCATCCTGATGATATACTCTCTGACGCCTCCTTTTCTTATGTACCTCATGGACAATAGCTCTTTAATCAAGGTGCTCTGCTCTACATGGGAAGACACCTTATATCCCTGGGAAATACTACCCATAAACTCCTTTGTTATGATCGTATCTAGTAATCCACTAAACAGATGATCCGGGATCAACCTCTTGATGGTCAAATAACACATCTTATTTGACTGCTCCCAAATTGCCTTATTAAATTATGAGTTGATATTAGTGAGTGGGGAAGGTCTCTCTATATTCATTGCCATGTTGGTGTCAGCCATCTCAAGGGAAAACTCAACATCCTTCTTCCACTTCTTGAAATTGAAACCAATTAAGGTCTCAATCGTGACAACATTGTTATTTACAGAAAAGGTGACTGTAAAACAAAAAAGACAATGTAAAGATCAACATAAATGTAGGATAACAACGATATTTAAAGCATTAAAGTAATACATATAATGAGAATTAGATCACACATATTATGAAACACCTTTGGGCTGAATACATAATATGCAATTAGATCTCCACATAAAAAGTGATTATAGTACAAACTATCAATTCTCATGACATTACCACCTTTGGATGAATAGATTATTTAAGAAATTACTTTCCTCCATCTAATGCCTTTATGTACATCTTAAACCTATGTAAGGCCAACATCTTTGGGTAGAATAACCAAATATAAGACTAGAGACATCCCCTAACATGTGAGCAGAACAATCTAAAATACCAACTTGAAAACCCGCTTTGGTGACTAAATCCTCATCAGTACCCTAGAAGGTCTACAAACACAAAGGATACATATAAAATGTTATCCTCACATTCTATATGGGAATAATGTATGCGAAAATAAGCTATAAATGAAAAAATCAAATGCATAGTCAAATAATCATACACTGGTATCGAAAACATTGTCTTTGAACATTATTTAAGCCTTTTATCTTAAAATTCTCAATAAGAGTGACTATCGTGCTTTCTCAAATACCAAAATTACCACTCAAGACACGAAAACTTAAGTGTCTCCCTTATGTGTAGTTTGGAGCACGAAAATTCGCTCAAAATTATCTTTAAAAAACTTTAAAACCTTTTTTCTAATATCTAATTACCAATTTAATAAATCTAGAAAAATAGAAAAATTCCCCCCGACTAGAAACTGACCCAAAAGGACCTGGGATAATATTACAGGAATTCTAAAAATTTTTCTTTTTTTCTTTGATGCTAACGTCAACACTGTAGCATTAAATGCATTTGCTCGCACCCCTACTCGGACAGTTACTATTGGCGCATGTGTAACACTCGCCGTCATGCGTAGACGCGCTTGTATTACGTGTCCCATCCTCGTCATGCATGTGTCGGGACAGATGGCTGACATGTGTGGCTCACGCGCCAACCCATTCCTTAGGTCTGTCACCCTATGGAGCCACATGGGAGGATGCGGTGGGTGTGTGCAACATACACACCAACTAAACATGCCTCTGAAGGTTACTGTAGCATCGTCGAGCGTGTGCAATGATGATGTAATCACCCTCCGATCAGAAGGGCAATTTTCGTCAAACCTGGGACCAATTTTCACACTTTTTGACCCGTTTTAACTCTTTTTTCATAGCTAGACTCATATATACCACTTTCTTGTAATCGTATACGTAAAAAAAACTAAAAAACTAATGAAAACCATAATGGATGAAAAGCAAAAAATCTTTGTTTTTGATAACCCAATCATGTAATCGCTCTGATATCACATGTAACACGTAGCATAGACCTTATTATGTGTCCTGGATCATACATGATAAGATTAAAAATAAAGGAAATTTATAATATATGATTTCAGTTCCATCTCGACTTCTGAAGTAGTTTCTGTGGCCAAAATGAGCTCCAATATTTCGGGACCTTTACGAGAATCGTTGACCGACATTTGATTAACGTCTTTCTATAGTTTTCTCAATATTTAAGCACTTTTAACAGGTTAGAGAATCTGTATGCTTATGAATGATATGAGCAACTGCAGGAGATCTTAACTTTTATATATAGCTTCATATCGGGCTTCCTTATCATAGGTCCAATATAGGTCCAATTCACACTAATTGGGATCCATTTTCTTACCGGACTTCGACCCATTGATTTAGATCATTTATTAGGCCACTTTATTACTTTTTCTGGATCAAATTACGTAACTTAACCGATAATTTATTGAAAAACTAAAAATTGAGAAATGAAAAAATTGTCCAACATTGTAACTCTCCGTTCCTTACTAGGGGGTTAATATATTTTACCTCTACATTTAAAAAAGAATTTCACTTTCGATTTTTCATTTCTTACAAACTATCAATAATAGAATAACGTACTAATGATTATACTGATTCAAAAAGTGTAATAATGGAGAATGAGTTTATTCAAGTAACTAAAGAACTAACCCAAAGAACAAAAGTGAATAGTTGTGGAGGAATTTACAGATATTACAATGTCTCTGGTTCATCAAACATTAATTGAATCCTTCATTCATTTTTACACTCCTTTCCAAACATTGCCCAAATGTGTCGAACTCTCGAAAACAAGCTCAAATTGTCTTTGTTCTTCATGATACCTATAGTTGCACTAGTGAAGTGATCCTTCGAGTTATGTATTAATGGCTAATCTAGATTTTTTGTGTATTTTTAAAAACATGTATTCTATTTTTATCTGAGGGTCAATGTGTCATTACTGACGGTTATATGGTTGGACACCTTTTATAGCATTTTCTTCAAGCTTCTATTTATTGAAGTTGGTACAGTACTGTGCATATATCTATGTTTTCATCTGTTTTCCTTTCTCTTAAGTAGAATACAAGATATTATGTACATGGTATAAGAGGTATTAAAACTAAATTTACATTGTAGAAAAGCCAAGATTCAATTGGAAGTCAACTGATAGAAGGATTCAAATTCAACAACAGTACAGATTTCTAGAGATCCATTTGCTCTTCATTTTTTAAATTAACCAGGAATGTTACTAGCGACTTTTCCTCCGACTAAAAAGTATTATATTTCATAAAATATATCTATGAAACTTATATTGTGAGCTACGGTGAATTTAAAATGTAATAAAGTGAAAATTGTATTTTCCTTTTTTTGTATGATTAAAATGAACATTCAAAGATATTATGAAAGTAAGAGTATAGAAGGAAAGCATTAAAATTTATATAAAAAAATTTGTAATGCAAAATAATAATAATGAAACCAAATGTCTATAAGATCTTCTATTATAATAGAGTAGGATTACAACGATTTCTTCTTTAACATAGCTAAACTCTTCATCCCATTTAGGATGGATTACAATTTTCAAATGTCTCACCATTTTATGGTAGATCATTCACACACTCAAACTTAAAAAATTGGAGACTTTTCTCAAGCTTTCACTCTTGGAAGTGGTTCTAATTTGTTTTGTATATGAAAATTGATGAAACACATTTCTCCCCCTCTATTGTAAAGTTTTTTAAGGGTATGAAGGGATAAGAAAATGTTTGGCTGATAAATAACACCCCATAGAGGCAGAGAATTCGTCACCGTCTAGAAAGATCCTTCCTTTTTCGATTAGTTGTGCTTTGACTATCATGACATAGCTCTCCCTACAACAATAATCAAATATTTTGGCATTGACTTTTTGAAATCTACATCTTTAATCAAGTCTATATTTTAATCCTTTTAACACAGGTTTTCCTTTACCAAAGCATAAGCACCCCTAGTTGTACATTAGAAATATCAGAGTATCCATTTCATAATTACCTAATATTCTTTTTTGGGATTGGGTAAGAATTAACTCAAATATTAACAGTGTAGGAAACAATTAGCCTAGTATACACCATGGCATACATAAGCTGCCAACTGCAAACGAATACAGGACATTTCTCATTTCTTCCTTTCCTTTCTCACTTGTTAGACTTTTCTTTTTACTCAACTTAAAATGTCCTCCAAATGGAATGCTAATTGGCTTCACTTTATATATATAGTGAACCCCTCAAGTACTTTCTTAATGTATCATTTCCTATAAGAAGTTCTTGGAATGATCTCAAGTTATCATTATTCTAATGATTTACTTTGTTAGTCCTAAATCTTTTATGGCGAATGATTTACTCAATGCTTTATTAAATGCAATAACCTTCCTCTTAACATGCCTAATAATCAACGCATAATCAATATATAGTAGAAGTATAATGAAGTCACCACCAGTGTAATTCTTCATAAAGACACAATGGTTGGTGTGAGTTTTCTTAAAGTAATTTTTAGCCATAAACGAGTCAAACTTCTTGTATCATTGCCTTGGTGCTAGTTTTTAACCATAGAGGCTCTTTTTCAATCGGCACACCAAATGTTATTCTCTTAAAACTACAAATCCCTTAAGTTATTTCATATAAATATCCTTTTCTAGGTCTTGATATAGAAATATTATCTTGAGATTAAGTTGTTCAATCTTTAGGTCTAAACTAATAGCTAGACAAAGAACTACATATACAAATGACATCTTTACCACAAGTAAAAAGATCCCTTCAAAATCAACTCCCTTTTCCTAATTGCAACTTTTAACTACAATTCTAGCCTTATACCTTGGTTATGGATTGTTCTCTTTAGTTTTTTAGCTTGTACAACCACTTGTTCTTTAAGGTTTATCTACCTTAAAGGCACTCTGATGGATCATAAGTATGGTTCTCATATAGTTATTGCATCTTCTCTTACATGTCTTTCAACAATTTTTCTTTTTGAACATCAACTACAGTTTCATTGTAGCTTTAAGGCTTCTCTTTAGTAATGAGTATGTAATACTCATTAGGAAGATATCTAGTATATGATTGTCTTTCTCTAGTTAATCTCCAGAAGGTTATTCTATAGGTTCTAGCTCAATAGACTCTACAGGCATTATGCCATTTATCTTAGTTGATGAAAACTCCTATGTTAAAGACTTAGTGTGATTAGGCACATCACTAGCTTGATCATGATTGATTTTACTACTTTGTATCATGTATCATAGGTTATGAATTATGATCATAGCAGATGTTAACCTTATGCTTAGGTTTTCTTTTTGCTTATTGAAATCTTAGATGGTTTGATATTTGAAAAATAAAACATCTCAATTTCTCACAATCTTCTTGTTTACAAGGTTCCACAATTGATAGCCAAATTCTTCTCGTGATGAGTTCAAGATATATGCATAATTTTATCTTTGAATCATATTGAGGGCATTCATCTTTAGGGATATGAATCCTTCTTTCCTGTCTATACCTCATCTATGATACCTCCATCCAAAGGACCTGAGGGAGAGTAGTTAATAATATTGATGATTGTCTTTACATATTCTCTCCAAAATGACCAAGGGAGATTGACATAAGAGAGCATGAATCATATCCTTTTCTTAATCGTTTAGTTTATTCTCTCGACTACACCATTTAATTATGGTGTTTTTCTCGAGCTAGATGCTAAATGAGTTGTAATACGCTTTAAATAGGTCATGGTATTGTCCACTGTCATCAGCTCTGACACATTCAAATTTTTTTATCTATCTTGCATTCCACCTTGGCAAGAAACTCTTTAAATGCCTTGAGTACCTGGTTTTTTAAACAAAGACACCTAAACCTTTTTTAGTGTCCATCGATAAAAGTGATAGAACATAATTCACCACAATTAATTTTTCTGTCATTGAGTAAACATTATAATATACCAAATCAAGAAAATGTTTTCTCTTATGTGGCTGACTAGTTATTCGAAATAAAACTATATTGTTTACCAGCCAAACAATGAGTGTGTGATTCAAGCGTTTTACCTTTCATATTATGAAGGAGTTCTTTATGAGTGAGAATTTGTAAATCCTTCTCACTCATATTTCCTAAACTCTTATGCCACAACATCAAGTATGAGTTATCATAGGACACATTGGTTTATCCTTTACATAAGTTTGATAGCGTAACATATGGTGAACCTTCCTTTCTTCCTCTTACGGTGATCATGTTGTTACTTGAAAGTTTCCTTCTTCTCGCATAAAATTAGTTTATATAGCTAGCATCGTTGAGCTTTTTGGAAGAAATAAGATTCAAGAGTATATTAGGAACATGTCTTACATCTTTCAATTTGAGTTTACACATATTATTAGTCATTAAGATGACATTGTTGATCCCCACGATCTTACTGTTTAGTTAATTCTCATCTTAACTGTACCAGAATCACCTTTTTGATATATTGAGAAAAGCTCTCCATGTGGGGCTATATAAAGGAGGCGCTCGAATGAGGAAAATATTATTATAATCTTTTACATTGGTTCTACTCTTATCTTCTTTCTCTTTTTGGTCATCTAGTTTGACTTAAAAGTCTCATTCTTTTAATCTCCCTTGAGATTTCAACATTCAAATTTCTTATAACTAGGCTTACTATAATAATAGTAGTTAACTATTGGGCATGATTTAGACTGCCCTTTTGACTTATCAAAACCTCAACTTCTATCATTCCATAGGTCTCACTTCTTCCTATGTTCTTGCCTCAGATTATGCTAATATGCCATGTTCCTTCCTTTCTCTTAGCTTTTTCATTCAATAGGTTGTTAGCAACAGTTTCTATAATGAGTTTTCCTTCTGGGATCATGTTACTAAGATAATGAATTGAGAAGTAGCAAGGTCTATAACTTATTATTGATCTTTATTAGTTGATTTATGAGCCCCTTGGAGGTGTTTACTTGATTATACATTGATCATCCTTATACTCTAACATAACCAACCATCTTACTAAGTGAGCTTTGATTTGAGGCATAGTTTTTGAATCATGGAGTTTAGTTTCATCCACATTCATATGCATTGTTGTATATTGACATGTGCTTAAACAAGCTTTTATCAATGAACTTATTAATCATGGTCATCACCTTTCAGTTTAGGAGCTCCGATCTTTTGTCAGTTTTCCCTCTAGCTTATTCTCATTTGTGATTGGCTCATACAAATATTTGTAATATAAATGGTCCTCCATCATCAACTTTTAATAGGAGTAATTTTTTGCAATAAGTTTGAACATGTCACCATCATAAGTGATGATACCCTCCATTTTAAATCATATAAGAAAAATGACTATCTTACACGAAAACTCTAATACCATTGATAGGAAAAAAAAGTGATAAAGGGAAAATTATACTTTTCCCTTTTTGTATGATTAAAACATGCACTAAAAATAATATGAAAGTATGTAAGAAAGTAGAAAGAGAACACCATAATTTTACAAGGAAAACCCTCCAATATAAAAGGAAAAACTACAGGATCAGAGGTCTATAAGATCTTCCACTATAATATGGTAAGATTATAATGATTTCTTCTCTAGCTTAAACTAAAGGCTAACTCAAATGCTCACACTATTTAAGATGGATTACAATGCTGTACCAACTTACCAATTTGTAGTGGATCACTCACATACTCAAGCTTGAGAAATTAGAGATATTTCTCAATCTCTTCACACTCTAAAGTAGCTATCACTTCTATTATTTATGAAAATTGATGAAACACATCTCTTCTCCTCTATTTATAATAGTCTTATGAAGTGTTTCAAGGTTTTTCAATAAATGCTATCTAATGTTTAAAAATATTTTCCTATACATCCTTTTGAATTCCTAATGAAGATTCCAATTCAAATGCATATCTGATCCATTGTAAGTCACTTAAGGAATTCCACGACTAATAAATATTTATTAACCCATAATTATAGAGGGATCCAATAGAAGTATGTCATGCCTAATTAAAATTCAACAGAATATGGAAAATGGAAAAGGATTGATTGAATGTTATATTATAGAAAAAAATTGATTTTAAGGAATCAATAGAAGATTATCTATATACTTTCAACTTCTAAGGAGTTCTGAGGAAAAGATTTGGAGAATCTAAGGGCCTTTTGAAGTATTATCTATAGAGAGAAATAAGTTTAGTTGCGAAGGAATCAATGAGTGTAGTAGCTTGTTACACTAAATTGAAAACGTTATATGATGAACTTAATTGTGTTCAACCTATACCTTGTTTTACATGTGAAGGTTAGTAAGGTGGTTGTCAAATTTTTTTAATAAAACTAGATTGTTACAATTTTGATGGGTTTAGATAAATCATATGACAAAATATGGAATCTGATTCTTCTTATAGATCTTTTACCTTCTATAAACAAAGCATATGATAACTGATGGACATGAGAATGCAACTATGCTTATTAAATCTAAGAATGGGAGAGGAGATAAATGTAAAGGTAGTGGAGGAAAAAGGAAAAAAAAACATAGCTTTGTGAAGAATGAATAAGTATTACCATGATGCATGGGGACATCAGAAAGAAAATTTTTGCAAGTTGCATATATACCCTGAATGGTATAAGATGTATAAAAATTAAGGAGGAAAGGACCATATTAAAATAGTTACTCTTACAGATAAAACACTCTTAAATGATAAAAAAAGTACACATGATATTTTGACTTATAAGAAAGAAGTGCCTAGTAACTACATATAGTAAGAGATGATGTAGATTTTAAAAGAAAAAGGAGTGAACAAAGCAACCTATACCAAATATATAGATTGTACAGGTATTGGCCACTCACTTTAATCTTCTTTTCTTGATATCATAAATAAAAAAGTTTGGATAGTAGATACAAGAGCAATCAATCATATGGATCAAATATTAATCTTTTCCACAAAAATACATATAGAAAATTTATTTATTTATCTGATGAAACTCACTATTTAGTAACTCATCAAGCCTTGTGAAATTTTCACCTCAAATTACCTCATATGTGCTTAATTTTAGTCACAGTTTATTACCTACTAACAAACTAACCAAGACATCAAATATCATAACTTTTTTTCTTTTGCCTTTTGTTTTATTATATAGGACTAAGTAACTAATTGAGTAATAACTAAAGAGAGGTTGATGGGCTCCTTACCTTTTACATTCAAGTTTAGTACAAACTATGTATCTATTTCTTATAGTAGGATGTATGAAGTTTTTATCGATAATAAGAATAGAAAAAATTCTTATGTTTTGTGGCATCAAATATTATAAAGAAATGCAAAAAACATAGTTCCTAAAAATTGACATATAAAGAAATGAAAAGATCCTTAATCTATAGAATCGTAACATTAAAATACTTTTGTAGTCAACATTATAACTTAGAAAATAATAGGCTAAATTATATGTGTTTTATCTCTTGGTATTTTATGCGCCCCTCTATTTTAAAAATGGACTTATTACCCCCTTTGACCACCAGTCAAAAGAGTTTAGAATTAAAAAAGACTTTTCTACCCCTATATTATGATGACATCACCATAACTGTACATGTTGCATTTTTTGGACCAAAAAAAAAACCCTTTGTCTTTTGTTGACTAAAATAACATTAAACCACTATATGTTTTTTGCTTTATTTCGTTATGCTCTCTATTTCAAAAATAAAAATTATTTTAAACATGGATTAGATTTTGACCGTTAATAAATAAAAAAGGAAAATTTGTTAAAAATACTATTATTCTCATAATTGTACTTCATGACCATTAATTTATGGAAAAAAGAAATATCAACATTTTTAATGGTGATATTTTATTTTATTATTGTTAATTATTTCTTTTTTTTTTCCTTTTGGAATCGAGATCTAACTCTCTAAGGGTATTCGATGCACCTCGTTTTGCAATAGTCGGCCATTAGATTGTATCTAATTGCTATGTTCTCGTAAACCATAGACTTTTATATAAAATCATTAAGAGCCCACTCCGGAAATATTTATAAAAACTTTTATTAATCTCTTTAGCTTTCCATAAAAGTTTTAAGGTTGATGTTTCTCTTTGATTTTACAGTAGTTCCATTATAAAATGGCATTATAATTCAAGTTAATAGCTTATATATTGCTTTTGAAGTTCAACTACCTTGCAACCGACAATTTTGGAGCCTATTGATCTCTTTCTTTATTCATTATGCACGAAATAAGATAGTCATATCTTCTTATTAATGAATTTATTTATGAAACAAAATTAAAATAAAATATCACCATTTTAATATTTTATAGAGCAAAAGGAAAAATAAAACTGGTAATATTTTATTATATTATTGTTATTATTTTTTAATTTTGTTTCATAAATAAGTTTTCTTTTTTAAATTTTTTTTGTAAATTAACAATCATGAAGTACAATTATGAAGACAATGGTATTTTCAGTAATTTATCCTTTTTTATTTATTAACGATCAAAATGAAATCCATGCTTAAAATAATTTTTATTTTTGAAATAGATGGCATAATGAAATAAAGCAAAAAATATAGGGGTTTAATGTATTTTAGTCAACAAGTCAACAAAAGACTAAAAGGGTATTTTTGTCCAAAAATGGAGCATGTACAGTTATGGTGATTTCATCATAATACAAGGGTAAAAAAAGTCTTTTTGAATTCTAAGCCCCTTTGACTAGTGGTTAAAGGGGGCTAATAAGTGTACTTTTCTAATATACTTGTCCTAGATTTATTTGAAATATGGTTAGGATCTTAACAACGTAATAAATTTTTGGCCTTGTACAGATCATGACATACATGAGACTTTCAACTACACTGGAATAGGGAATTTTCTTCATTTCTCCCTTTCTTATGTCATAAACCTGTAAAATTTCTTACTGAAATCTTCGCCTTTAACAACAAGATTATCCATTGGTTTGCAATCTTGCATACAAAATTGTTCTAAAATCTTTTGAATATAATTTGTTTGATAATTTCTTTGAACTATCTCTTGAAATCTTAACTCCAAGAATGTATATAGCTTCACCCATGTCTTTCATCTCAAATTCAGATGACAACTAATCTTTGATTTGTTTGAAAAACTTATAATCATTACATACAATCAATATCATCCATATATAAAGATAAAATTGTAAATTTATATTTGAATATCTTAACATATACACAATGTTCTTCATCAAGTATATGATAATCATATGAGACGATTACGTTATGAAAATGTACACGTCATTGTCTTAAAGACTACTTCAGATGATAAATCAATTTTAATAACTAACACGCTTTATCTCTATGAAATCTACATGTTGTTCTATAGAGATTTCTTCTTCTAATTCTCTATTAAAAAAAGTCTTTGCATCCATTTGATATAATTCAAGATTCAAAATGGCCACTATAGTCAAGATTAGATGAATCAAAACAAACATAACAATTGGTGAAAAGGTTTCCTCATAATCGATTCCATCCTATTGTATATATCCTGTTGTAACAAGGAGTGTTTTGTATCTTTCAATACTAC
>JANSVB020000056.1:3876860-3889112 GCA_025504935.2 Erythroxylum haughtii
ATTTAGGATTTGGTAGCAAATTCGACGCACCCACAAGAGCGCCCAAACAACCCCAAAGACCTAAAGCTTTGTCCCCAGAAAGCCGACTGCAGGGGATCAGGAGAGGCCACACCGCGCAAAAACAATTCGCACTCCACGCCCCCGAGAGGATTAAAAGCCAAGATTAGAAAAGAGCAGCCTCAGCTAAATAGAAGCACCCATAAAGAAACGACAGCGTATAAACATTCCAAAAGGCAAGCGGTTTAGGACACCAGTGGAACACCACAAACACTCGGTCATCTCTTCTTCTTATCCTTACATAATACAAGTCACTAATTGATCATGGTGATTATTTCTTATACAATATAATAAAATTCAATACCAATCATATCTATAGAAAAACAAGAATCATCTTTGTCAAGTGAATGTCACATGGCTTTAAATATCTTAAAACCTACTTCCTCATTCTCTACCATTAGGATTAATTTCCTATCATACATATCTATCATAATTTTAGTTGTAGCCAGGAAAAGGCTGTCCTAAGATCAAAGGAACCTCTACATCATTCATCATATCCATAATCACAAATTAATCGAAAAGATAAAATTGTCAACTCCCTAACTAAAACATCTTTTTTAATACCCCTAGGATACTTAATTAACTTATCTACTAATTAGAAGCTCATATTATTTGGTTTAGATTTACCTAACCTTAGCTTCCAATTAATACTAGCACCTACATCTACTAATTGACAAACTACCAATATTATATGGGGTATTATAACTCCATAGACCCTTCATTTTTTGGGTAGCTAATTATACAAGATGGTAGAGCACTCCTCATTTAACTTAACCATCAACAACTCCTCTAATCTCTTTTTATCGTAAGAAGATCCTTTAAAAACTTTTCACACTATGGCAAATGTGAAAGAGATTCAACAATAGGAATATTAAGATGTAATTGTTTAAAAAATCTATAAAGACTTATCAAATTTATCTTCTTTCTATTTATCTAAAGTTTGCTCAAGTGTAGAATTTTTGGCTTGTACTCGTTGACCAATTTCTTATTTGACTCCTCTTTCTCTCTTTCTACGTCTTCATCTTCTTCTTTTTCTTTTTTTTTTTTTTGCATCACAACCTTTTGCTCCTTTTCTTTCTCTTTTCCTTTAACTTTTAACTCCTTGGTACTCCTCAAAGTTACTGTGTTGACTTACTCCCTCGAGTTTAGGTCAGTGTTGTTAGGTAAAGTATCGAGCTTCCTTTTAGAGACAAGCTTAGCAAGTAATCCAATTTGAAATTTAATATCGTAGATGATAAGATATAAGTATTGAATATAGATATTCAATACTTATATCTTATCATGTTTATTCCTACGCCTGAATATCTTACACCTATGTTCTTAATAATATTTCTCATTGAACGCTTGTTACTACTAGGAAGGTGGTAGTCATTATTAAGGAATCATGAATCCAGTTCTGCAGGCGAAAATAGGTCGAAATTCCTCTCTTCTATTTGCACTTGGTCGTGTAACCCATCTGGTGGTGAGGAGTTGGTTCAATTCTAATGTGAGAAAAATGTACGGTAAATGCGGCAAAAAGGACATGGTTAGAAGGATTTCCTAGTTGTACCTGCTAATCTAAGATTTGTTTTTGCTTCACTTTTCTAAAATCAACCCACGTAAATAAGAAAAGGTCATTTCATTTTTGTTCCATTTTGATTTTACCTAATTTTGAGATATACATCCGTAGGGAATTGTATTATAAAAGGACTTAAGTGTGTCTTATTAGAAAACTTGAGACTAAACATATACAGCAAGCGACAAACGTTTGTTCGCTTATACTGAAGAAAGATTACAGATAGGGTTACTTGGCAAGCATGCACACACTAGTTGCCTCTTTTCACTCATCCACATGACCACTAAAATGATTGAAGAGATTTGTTTTGCTGCAACCACATTGGTAAGTACTGAAAACATGAGCTAGGGACATTCCAACTTCGCTATATACATATATCACAAAGGATGTTAATGAGAAACACTTTGAAAAAATAAATTAAAATATTTGTATCACTGTACTGGACGAAAAAAAACATTATACTCACCTCTCAAACCCACATTTCAATGGGTTTTAAATTGGATTACTTTTTAATAAAAAATTTTGACCTTCAAAACTGAACTTAGTTTGGATTTGAAATCTATGGCACAGGTATTTCAACTTGGCTGACCTAAATTCATTAACTATAAATAATATCATTTTGAGTAGAGTCGAGTCATTTTTAAAATTATATTAAATTAAATTTGAAATAGAAATATTCAGAATTGGACTTCCGACTCCTTAAGTTTAATGAAGGTTGGGGTTGATCACGAGTCTTGGACCTGTTTAAACCTTAAACAAATTATAAAACTTTACAAAAATTAGCCACCCGATAAGGTCATCCTAATTTTCATGCCAACAATCATCTTCTTAATAGATATTAAATAAGCCCCCTTTGAATCTTAAAGACTTTTGTAACAATCATTTTATGCTCCAAAGATAAAGTCAATTTATACTCCAATATTTGATTTTCTAAGGGCATTTTAGCAAGAACAAATCTTCTATTTCGATTAACTTGTTGCTACTCTATTTCATATCTTTTCATCCACACATTTATGTACAAGTAAAAAATATATGAATGAGATGGTACAAAACGTAATAGGAACAGAAAATATCATCCCCACTCCAGCTTCAATAGTTCAAGCCCAGGTTTAAATTCAATATCACAATCCTATGAATTACTTCACACTTTCCAGCCAAAGACCCACAGAAATTAAACAATGTCACTCTTCAAATCATCAAAGATATTACTTAGGTCTTAAAGCTTTTTGTAATAATATATTTTATCTTTTATGAAATAGAATCTGAGGTAAATAATTGAGATTTATTGTTGAGATGTTTTAGTTAGATGATTTATTATTATTTGTAGTAGATATATTCTTATATACTACTTATAGATTTTAGAGATTTACTAATAGTTGAATTAGTTATAGAGTCGGCTATAAATGGTCGTAACTACTTTGCCAAATAATAAGGAAACATTACATGACTCTAGTCAAGTGCTCCTACTTTTCACGTGACAAAAACAGCCATGAGTGGCTCAACAAAAATATCATATTGATATGCGTCTACATATTCATTAAAGTGTAACCAACCTACATCTTTAACATCCAATAATGATTCTTCCTCTTAAAATTCACAAGTTCAATTTGAAGAACTATTTTCAATGATTATGGTTTGGTTGGGTACGGTATCTTGTACGTTGAACCGTAACTACGCAAATTGGTTTTGTTCGCTTTGGCCGGGGTTCAATCCCCTGACCTCACGGTTTTGTTGCATTGAGACACACGCCTCTTACCATTGAGCTACGTAACTCAAATGGTGCGAGCCCACCATGCTCAAGTGGTGAGAAGCGTGGGTCTTGTACCCAACAAAATCCTGTGGTCAAAGGTTCGACTCCCGCATGCCCCCAAGAAGAGATATGGTTCACTAAAAGACCTGGTGATCAAAGGGGACAAAACCTAAATGATGCAGGCCCACCCAAACCAGGTTATATATGTGAAGATAGCAATTATGAGATAGATAACTTAGTACCATGGAAGTACTACAACCTGCATCAAATGATCCATTTTTTAAAAAGAAAAAAAAAAGGCGTTTTAAAAGTTCTCTCGTCATAGCATGGATCATCAATTCTATGCAACCAACAACTGGGAAGCTTCTCATCTTTTCTTACCAATATACCAATAACCACTATACAGTATTGTTATTCTGATTTTGGAGAACTCATCTCAAATATTTGATGTTGAAGATAAGACTTTGAAAATCCAATCAAGCTGAGCATGATGGTACCACTAATTATAATGACCAACCAAATGGATTAAATGGTTACTTCTTATCATTCATCTCTCGATTTTATACTTTTTGAACTTCCATATGGGTATCCACCAACCATTCCATGTGTCATAGTTCGTCGGGATTCCGATAACTTGGGTATGGATTAAGCTTTCATTGATGTAGAATTTACTTTCAAGTGGTTCAATTCCGTTTGAGGAGAGCTAAAAAACGAATGAGGCGATACACTAACAAGAAAACAAACTGGTTTACAATATTGGTCACTGTGATTTTGTTAAATTGTAGTCTTATAAACGACGTATCAGAGGAAGGAGGTCTAGTCAGAAACTCTCCCCTCCTCTTCATGGGCCTTACAAAATGTTGGATCGAAGGAGGCCACATATAAACTAGAATTATAACCAGAAGTACTGATACAACTTGTGTTCCATGTTTCTCAAGTCAAAAAACATGTTGATTTAGTTGTTATTGCTTCTAACATTCTAGTTCGATTGGCAACTGATGATCACCATCCTGTAAAAATGATAAGAAGACATGATCTTTTCAAGCAAAGAAACAAACTGATTCAATTGTCTTATGCATCGTTGAACGAGTCACAGGAATTTTCATTTGGTATGGAACAAAAGTTTCTTACCTTGTGAACAAGGTGCTGAAGGCGCAAGCATTGATACCAAGTATTTGAAGGAGCTAAAATAATAATTCAAATGCAAGGTATCATTTAGCCATTATATTTGTCTTTCTAAAATCTTTTTGAGTATTAATGAAGAACACTATATATCTTGTTGTTTAGACTATTGTATATATCCACTAAGCTGTGTGGTTACATGAGAAAATAAATATTTGTTGATGTTAATCCATATGATCTGTGTTTCTTCTTTTATTAAAAAATCTTTATTTATATTCCAAAATTTTCTTAAAAACTTATCTATTGTACACTCAAATGATAACAATTGCGGCTTCTATCACTATTAAAGAAAAGTTTGGGCACATCACAAAGTCCAGGGCCACGGTTAGGTATTATTTATCCTAACCCCTGAACGCTACACTTTGTAACTCATGCATTGTGTCCTACACCAAATTATACATCCTGAGAATCAAATCCATTCTCCTACATTCATCGGTATACCTTTTGAGTTACACTTCTTCTTCTTTTTTAATCAAATTTTAAGGTTGCGACCAAGAAGAAAAAAGATATAAAAAACAATCAGAAATAATATCCTTGAATTCAAGTTTTTAAACAATCTTACTATGACTCGACTAGCATTGAAATCCTATTAGCGAGTAAGCATTAATGCCAATTTTAGCATTATCCCTTTTCCAAACCGCCAAAGATCGCCACGATGGAGTGGTCGTTTTCCACTATTGGTAACTTACGACCCTCTAAATCGAATACTCATCCCGACCTTGAAAACCAGGATTCAAGAGTGTACGATCCTCTTTATCACCACAAGAAAATAAAGTGTACAGACCACTATCGTTGGCCACGTTATAGTATGCATTTTATTAGTTATTTTCTTCTTCATTACGAGTTCTTAAAGGAGACACAACGTAGTTGATAAAAGAAAACCATGGCCACATGACCATGACAGTTGTAATCATGATTATTTTTGTTAATTAGAGCCAAAAACTATTTAGATGTCGGCAAGTTATTTACATCCGTTGGATCTTAATCTCGCCATTTTATTCATGATAATCATTATTCGAGCGTCATCTATTTCTATTCTTTGAATATAACGGTCATTGTTAGGTGATGTGGAATTGATGAAAATATATGCCGGCACAGAAACGTACAGATATCTAGGGGTTGGTTTGTCATCATGCCTGTCAATTCCATGAACACTAAGTAGGCCTACGTTTATATCTGAAACTTCAAACCTCCTTATTAATTCATTTAAGCATCCTTTGACATTTCTATATATCTAGTACAGGTATTAACTGCAACATATAAGTCTGAAACGTAAGAGATTTCTTGTGACGAAATCCCTTTACTCGTTTAATTACCATCTGTTAAAGATACGAGAATTAAGCAAAAATAGTTCATTTCCATACTGTCAAAAGGATAGAGCATTTCAAAGTTTGGTCAAAGCAGTAAACTTTTACGGAGATCCTTAGAGGTAAACAGCCATTTCTACTTGATAATCCTGGAGATAATTAACCGTTTATTGTAATGAACAATTCGGCATCATTTCAACTAACTGTTCAGGTTAATAACATTGTTCTTCCTCTTTCTGGAGCTCTTATGCTGCTTTGGGTTATGCCATTTTCCTTTGCCATCTTGGCTATTTTCATGTCAACTTGTTTAGAAATAGAGATGCAGTAGAAGCAATTAAGCGGTAATTCATAATGCAAATCTGACTCTGCAGCCATCCTAAAGGCACAATTTTCAAGATGAAGGAAAAACAAACATCTTTATACATTTGTAGCTTTTTGGTAAACCAAATTACCTTACATAGACATAATAGCTCAACGAAGTCACTTGGCAAACCATAGTTTGGAAGAGGAAAAAACAAGTAATTAATTGCCAAGTGTCTTTCGAACAAAGAAAATCGTAAGATGTGCAAAATTATCTTTTAAGAAGGAACTACATGTCCCATGTGTAAATTTTCAATTAAAGTAACTTGATTACATGACTAGTGGTTTGCAAGGACAGGCAACGTTAGGAGCACAAAATCCTTATTCTCCATTGTCTTTATGAAAATTTAATTTAAATAATTAAATAACTGATTTAGAAGTGTTTTTTTTAGTTGAGTTCTAGCTCGAAGTCAATTGATGTGGGGATATTTGAGATTTAAGAATTTAGATAAAATGATGAGTTTCTAATCCCTTAATTTTAAATTCGAGAAATCCACTAAATTTTGTGTTTGAGGCTATTTCAAAATTTTAATATTTTTCCTACCTTTGTTTTATTTAACAATTAAGTTTAAATGAAAAACTAGAGCATTTTAAAAATAATATTGTTTTCCTTTATTAAATGAAGGGGTGTTTGTGGATGTTAAAATGTGGAATAAATAAAAAGATAACAAAAAATTATGTAATTTGATATAGAAAACTACTCAAAGGTAGCAATAGCAATATAATGCTTGCATTTTTCTTATTAAATATATGTGTATTTATTACATAATACGAGAACCCCTACTTTTAAGGAAGAATGATGTACTTCATATTAAATAATAATATCTCTTGATTTACATAATAAAGTAGGATTCTAGAATTAATTCCAACTCTAAGAAACCAAAGATGATTACAATCAATCTTCAAAAATTCTAAGAATGGACTAAAGAATCTTATTAAGATTTCTTCTGAAATTTGTGAGTAACTCACCATCTATGAGTTATCAAATTCATTTTTTTCAAGAATTGCAATATTTTCAGGATGGTCAAATTAATACTATATTTAATTTAAAAAAACAAAAGATTTTGCAAATCCCTCAACATAATATATCCATACCAAATGATTCCTAAGGTAGAAACCTTTAGATTTCTATGAAGAAGAAAAAAAACTGATCTACGTACCAAGGTATTTCTTTTAAGTTTATACGCTTCTAACTTGATATTATGGCACATAACATCCTTGATAAATGGTATTAGTGATACTTGTGCATGAAGGATGAGAGTAGATATAGCAACTCTTCAGAGTTTAGGCACTTATTGACTATGGATACTTATACTTCCTATTAACAACCCCTTACTAACTGACTGTTACAAAACTTATATTTGATAACATTTCTATTAATTTAAGAGGGCAAAACTCCCCAAGGAAATTAAAGTTATTGGTCAACTTTTAAAATAAATTGTTAATAAAAGCTGAAGCACATGTGGCATAAGTCTTCTAGACAAATCAAAGCAAGCTATTATTCAGAATTTTCTAGACCAAGTAAACACTATGAATTTTTTGTTTACAAGTTATTGTGTGTTTCGGTGGCTCAATATTTTTGTTTAACATGAGATAAACTGGAGGGTAGAAGTCATTAGTATCAAACAGCAATAATATTAGTTTTATGATCTACTTAACGGACACGGTACTCTTGTTGAAATTTACTTGTATCAAATTCATTAAGTTATTTCATATGCGTGAGGTGCTTTACTTAATCTGACTTGACTTAAAGTTAATAAATAAGGCTCCATTTGATAAGACATCGAGTCATGAACTTGAATTGCCTAAGAACACTTAATTTCAGGGCCGATAATTATAACAAAATATTATTTTTATTTTTAATTTAAAAAATTAAAAGTTTTGAATGAAGTCAAATTTTAGATTGCGCTCAAGCTCAGGCACATCAAGCCCGGCGGAAGCTCCTAATCATGATTAGCGTAGGAATAAAAATTCGAAACTTTACAATGCATGAAATTTAATTCAAAGGTTTCTGAAAGGATAGGTCTCGAGGACTTTTTAAGTGTACTTTATCGAACAAGATGTCTTTTCCAAAGTAGTAGAACAATAAACTATCATAAGCATTTTGAATTATCGCAAGCGTCGTGTCGCTGTGGCACGTTGGCACCACAATTTTTGCCACTATGTCCAAATCCAATGATGTCACTACTTTTTCCTTTTATTCATTATTTTATGTTTTAATAAACGACGCATCGGCCGACAAGTTGGAACTTCACAACTACCAAAATACCAAAGGAAGGGTAAATAACAATCCATCAAATATGGAGAACCAACCCCAAAAAAAAATCAAAAAAATAATAATCTTAAATTGTAAGATAACCATCAAAACAAAAGGGTATATTGAAACATAATGAAAGAAAAGAATCAATCGTAATTTTCTTAAATTTTGATTATAACGATTTTTAAATCTCACCAAAATTAAAATTATACAAAAATTAACAAACAAAAAATTAATTAGGTATTTTGTACTATTTGATTTTTGAAAATAATCGCTTTATTACTTAAGAATAAGATTGTATATTATTAAACTTCTCTAAACTCTGCGTATCAGTCGAGTCTATTTTTAATATTTTATACATCATGGGAAGATAAAAAAGGACCTATTTTACCTAGTTTTATTTTTTATAAGTGTCAAGAATGAACCCTCGTAAGAAATATAATGACACAAAATAAAGGTAGGTCAAAGATGGGCTTTGAACAGGTGCTCTGCCTGCTCTTGCTCAAGACCGACTCTAATATCAATGAGATTTTATTAGATTGATGTTGTTGTTATTGTATCTCTCATTTATTGAAAATAAGATTTTGTGTTATTGAAAATGATTGGATAAAATTTTATTGTTAAATTACTTTTTATTTTTTACCATAGAAAAATTAGAGTAGATATTTGATCTATCTTATTAAAGATAGAAAATATTAATAAAATTTTAAATTAATATACTAAAATTTATTATCACTAAATAAGAAATAAATTGATCCCTAACATAAAAGAATTTAATTATGTATTTTAAAATTTTTTCTTTCAATATGAAGAAATGAGTTTAACAAATTTTAATAATGTTATACATAAGTGAAGCAATGAATAGTGCACGTGCAGGACGCGTGGAAGGCTCTTTTTTTTTTTTTTAATATAAAGGGAAAAGTACATCAACGTGGATGCGTAGTTATATGAGGACGAGATTAGTAATTACCAATTAGTTGAGATTTTCGGACATTTCTAATTTTTAATAATAAGAAGAAGATAACAGCAGCAACAACGCCAAAACCATTCTCTTCATATTTTGGAGTCAGTGTGCGCTCAAAAGTTGAAAACCATTCTCTTCATATTTTGGAGTCAGTGTGCGCTTTAACTGTACGGTCTCTGCAACTGGCAAGTGAGTTTTTCACTTTCTTTCTCTGTCTGTTCATTTCATTTTCCATTCCAGGCACTAATACTCTCGCCTCTTGCTGTGATTTCTTTTTTCTCCAGTTTTTGCCTCTCTCTGTTTTGTCGTGTACAATCAATGTACTATTTTTGGTTATCGTCTTGTGTGTTTGGTGTTTGATGGGAGATCTGTTTGGTTTCCGAGAAAGGTACGGGAAAATGGAAACGGAATGGAATTTGTTTGTTTGTTCGTCTGCTGTCAATGGATTGTGTTAGATAAGGCTGGAATGAGACCTTTCGCTTTATTATGGTTTTGCTCAATTTGAGGCTTGATTTGCTTCCAAAATGTTCTTTTCAATAGTTGTTTTTTGTCTATGTTGTTTTTTCTTGATCCGGAATTTGGGAATTTTTTTCGTTTGTTTCTTTGTGATTTCTTTTTCATCTGTTAGATGTGGCCAGTGAGTAGCTGGATCTTGATTTAAAGATTGGTTTTCACGTACGTGCATGCGTGTTGGAAATTTGTATTCAAACCTGATATGTGGTTAACATTTTGAATTCAAGTCGAAGAATGCGAAAACATCAGCCTGGAATTTAGTACGATATCGGTATTTGAGTTTGTTTGAAGTGTGCTTGTGAATTAGCTTGCTTCGCGTGAATTTTGATGCTTGGATGCGCGGAGATGGTTCAATACACCTTTTTGTGAAACTAGAGAAAATTTTTGAAGTATCACTTGTGCTCTCTGCCCTCTTTCTGTTTCTGTAGATCATTGTTTGTATCTGACGTAGATTGTGATTTGATATAGGAAACATGGGGGTGTATCTCAGCTCCCCTAAGACAGATAAGGCATCAGAAGATGGTGAAAATGCTAAACTTCGATACGGTGTCTCCTCAATGCAGGGGTGGCGTTCAACAATGGAAGATGCAGTGAGTATTTTTTTATTTCTTCTTTCACTTTCTGCTCTAAACATGCTTGCTATGAATATCCATTTCGCATGATGCCTCTAAAGTTTTAAGATTTATCTTTAACCAGTGCTGAAAAATATTTGGTTTTCTGTTTGTACTTTCAAAAATTATCAATTGTAGGAAATATAGTTGAATTTGATTCGGCTAATCTCATGGTTCTTCCGAAGCTCAGAATAAGGTTCCTTTTCGCAAACCTAAAATTTGTAATGTGGTCAATTTCTTTAAAATAAGTCCCAATGGTTTGGTTGTTGAGTTTTCTGTAGGTCAATTGGTATTAAAGTTGACACATATGAGTGAGTTTAATAGAAGGTGTCAATGTGTCTGTATGGTCAGTGGTCACCCTCAACAGAAATGTTCAATGGAATGATGACAAATTTGCTTCTTTTATATCTGCGCCTTTATATTTGTTACTAGAGCATATCCATTTGAGAATTAGTTTGATGCAACTCGACCGCTGTTTACCCGTCTCAAGGACTTCAAACAATTCTGTCTTTCTTTGATGTTTATACGATTATGGTTTATATGTCATTGCAATTACAACTACTTAGGAAGGGGATATTGTAGCTATAACGTAACTCTCTATATCTGGTGAGTAAAGTAACTTAAGTAAGATTAGAGTCTTAACTTATCATTAACTATTATACCATCTTAATTATAGTCATAAGACTTGTAATCAGTGGACCGCACTAAGTGTTATTTCTAGCATATTCAACTTATATGAGGTGTTTAACAGCATGCAGCTTATCCAGATTTGGACGCTTCTACATCTTTCTTTGGTGTTTACGATGGCCATGGTGGTGAGCTCCTTTATTCTGGTTTTTCTTGTTATTACGTTAATGTAATGACTCCTATGATTTTGGTAAAATTTCTTGCGTTCTGAGTTCAAATTTATTGTGTTTTTGTGGAACTTTAGTGGCAACCTCGATCCTTGTCCTAGTATAATGTTGGTTTATATTTTCTAATTTTAAAGTCATAACTACTTTGCATATCCTATTCATAATTCTCTGTGAGTTGGAAGTCTAGATATGCAAAAGATTTATTACTTGAAAAATTTATGTTTGGGAAACTCTTGGTGATAAAGGCTTGACAACAAGGATTTGAGACTTCGGCTATATGATACTGAACTTGGGTTGGAATAGTAGGTAGTGATTGGTTTGATTTTGAACATCAAAAGTTGACTGGAATTTGGACTATAATTTATGGAAATGTATGTAGTTGAATATTGCTAGAAAAGACTGTCATATACCACAATAAAGAATGATAACAAATTTTTTTGAAGTTTTGTGAAGCTTGAAATACCAGTACATTTTAAGCCTTCTGTGAGGTTAGTAGTAAGCAGCTATGCTCTTATTTTACCTTTTCATCACCTTCCAGGACAAGCAGTGGCTAAGTTCTGTGCCAAGTATCTTCATCAACAAGTGCTCAAGCATGAAGCATATTTAGCTGGAGATATAGGCACTGCTTTGGAGAAAACTTTTCTCAGGTAATTTGATTATCTTTTATTTTACTATGTCGATTTAATATCTGATTTTAATTTATTACTAGTGCAGAAGATGTCACGACATGGAACCTGATATGTGTTTCCTGTAGTATTTTTTGGCATGATACACTTATAATAGCCTGGTCAATTTGACATTGGCAGTATCATATTATGTTACTGGTGTCTAATTATTGCCGA
>JANSVB020000056.1:3997558-4008307 GCA_025504935.2 Erythroxylum haughtii
CCACAATTTCAAGAAGCAAGTCCAACTAGATTCTCAAGGCAACAAAACATAATAAACCAAGATTTTCCATTTGTAAACTAAAAACCTAAAATCTAACAATAGCATCTTCAATGGATGCCCAATATGTTACGTAACAAGAAAACACCAACATTCCCTTATCCATATTGTATTTTCTTTTTTCCAACATATTCATCTTCAACTGATTGTCAATGTCAAGACCACTTAATAACATGAACAAATTTAGTAACTCAAAACATAAAAAATCTTTGACGATCAACCATTGAACAACATCTAGGAACTGATAACAATTAGGTCGAACTGTAGAAATGGTTCAAGCTCCAGAACACAAAAAGGGCATGCAAACCATGAGCAATGAATGATCATGCACGATAATGATGAAGAAACCTATAACAGACCATCTCCTGACACTTCAACTACTAGCTTAGGTTCAACCTCTTCTTCAGACACGATAGATCATGCAACAACATCATCTTCATCAAGTTTATTTTCTTCATCAAATTGTAATGTTCCCTTGTATGAATTGTCTGAGCTCATGTGCAATCTACCCATCAAGTAAGTTACAGCTATAGATAGCATACTTTGTAAGGCATGGAACTTGCTTTTGGCACTAGCTATTCATTTCCACTCTAAATTTGAAGTCAAAGTAAGCTATTAAAAGAGTTGCATTACAATTATATATGTGTGAGCATAATATTAGGATTTAGTATATTGCGTGAGTAAGAAAGAAAGTTCATGACTTGTTGAACATTTTGTGAAAGAAATTGAGTGAGCAATCATATAAAACCGTTACTTTCATAACTCAATTCGACATCAAATGGAAAGAACTTCAATACACTTCTTGTTAGTGGGATGAGAAGTTCAATAGAAACCAATGAACTAATAAGTTAAGTTGTCTATTTGGGTTTATTAGTTAAGTTTCTGGATTTAAATTGTATTGCTCTTATTCGAATAGATGTCATGTTGGCCAAATTTTGTACTGTTGTTACACATAAATTTACACCGCACTTGTATTGAGTAAGGCTATTAGGAGCAAGTGCATCTGCTCCACAACTAACTCAACCAACCAATCACTCTCAAAACAAAGTTTAGTGGCAGTAACTATACAGATCAACATTATGTCATATATAATTGGCCTCAGTCGAACTCCATTACAACTAACAGTCAATGACAATCCTCATCTTCAAACAAACAAGGCATAATTCGTGGTTGGCAAAAAAATAGATTCATGATAGTATAATGCAGATAGAATTCAGAACACAAGGGAATACCTGTGAAAGGAAACCAAAGAAATTCTTTGCAGATATATAATTTGCTTCTCGGATTCAATCAAATGCCTGATGCAACCTATCACCCAGGATTCCTAAACATAAACGAAGACAAAAGTTACATATTTCGAAAGGAAATCAGAGATCAACATCACAAATCCCAGCAAATTTTTCGCAAATAAATGTCGAAAAAGCTCTCAGTAATCTGATATAAGAAAAACAAAACCAAACACCCAACAAGAAGAAGAGCTACAATCGAAAATCCACACTGTCCATTCAAGATAAGAAATCGAAAAAGAACAAGAGAAGGTGGAGCAAATTTGTGTCCCCAGACAAATGGAGACCTAACAGGGACAGTGACATTTTTCCAGCACAAACAAACAATAACTTACTTGACAAACCACACGAACGTCTTGGGGAAGAAGAGTCCCACAGTGCGACAGAGAAGCCTAGAGCGTTGCCAAGTGTGCGACAGAGGAGAGATGGGCGTAGGAGAGACAGAGGAGAGGGGTAACTTGGACAGTGCTTTCGTTTTTGATATGGAGACAAATACAAAACGTTTTTGTCTTTCGGTTTTCGAAGGAATAGGATTATTTTGTCTCAGTCCACCGAAGACAGAGGACAAAATATCGGAAATATTAACCAAACACGTATAAGAGATATGATTACTTTGTTTTGTTATCTGTCCCCATACACAGGGACAGTAACCATACACGAGATTATAGAACACAATAGGCACAAAATAATAGGAATCTGAACCCAATTTGAAGACGTCTTTAGTCTCATTTTTGTAACTGAGGATATTCATGATTTGGGGAAAAAAAATAGTTTTACCTAATTTGGGTATTTTAAGGCTAGGGAATTTTTCATTATTATTTTAATAAAAGTTAACTTAGAGGATTTTTCTTGAAAAAAAAACTGTAAGGACGTTTTTCGAGAACTTTAAAGATTATGAATTTTTAAAAAATATTTCTCGTGATTCTTTATTTTTAATTTCTACCATTTTTTATTATATGTTATATCATGTCTTTTATTTCTCTCGTTTGTTACCTCTTATGTTTGGTATTAGAATAATTGGTGACAAAGACGGAGAGGGCAAATAGCAAAGGAGTTTGGGAGTTTTGACGACGTGTGAAAAGTTTGGATCTTTGATGTCTCTGTGTCTTTACTTGTTAGTATCATGTTTGGCAATGGCAGATTTGACGACGAAGACAGAGGACAATATCAAAGGAGTCGATCGTCGATATATCAACGACGAGTATTAACATTTGAAGCTTTGATAGGTCAAATTGAGTCCCAAATTGGATTAGGTTAAAAGTTAGGAGTTTGAGGCTCGAGCAAGCTTTGAACTGCTAAAATGCAATCAAATTGAACCTCCGGCAGCTTAGTCAAGTTTGATCGAATTTCGACCTGAACTCAAGTTGCATTTTAGAAAGAATAGCAATAAGCCTAACCCGATCCTATTCAACAAGTTGCCATCCTTATGAATAGTCAATCGAGATATGCAAGTTAGTGTAAAGTCAACCACGGTTCATCCCTTTTCTTTTCAAAGGAAACTCCTGGGTTTTTAGCCAAAATGTCTTAGAAGAAATGGTTTTGATTGAATGAATACATGAAACCATAATAGAAAAGGAAAGAAACAATCTAATAAGCATGAAGATTAACTTTTGAAATAAATAACATCCTTTTCCTACGTCTACTCATCACAAGAAAAAGTATAAATGTTAAAATATCCCAAACACAAGCCTGTTAGCCACAAATTTTGGTATAATATGTTGAAATCAAAGGTTACAATACGACCCCTAGGTTTTTAATTCTGAAGAAAGATAAGGGCAGCAATATCATCCCTATTTTCCTGCACTCAAGCAGTTGCTAATTCCCTGTTCAGGTAATCAACAAACATCCTTTTTGCACTCTCCGCATCTGAAGGAGGGGATGGTCCACTTAAACTTGTTTGGCCTGTCAACTTTATGAAAGTGCGCCTTAGTCTACGTAACTCAGGCAGTCCAATTGACCTTGAGACATTGAGAGTTGGTAAGCCCTGACCAAGAGAAATGCCACTTAAGGGTCCTCCAATAGCCTGGGATTGTGCTTCAGCAATCATATTCATCACCTCTTGTGTTGCCTTGTCCAATTCGTATAAGGAATTTGCCTCAGAAAACCGTGTGCTTTGTGTAGCAATTGTTGGCTGCAAAATTTTAACATCCCGAGTCTTGGAGTCCACTTTTTTTGTTAAGTATGAAACAGCATCTAAAATGGCATCACAAGATTTCTGGATTCCATTTTTACTTGGCCATAACTCAAACAAAGGAGAATCCCATCGATTTCTGCTATCTGGTCTCTCAAACCTTCGCACTAAGTCATCGAATATGGAGGCATCAAAGGATGCTTCTCCCTTCTCCCTTCGTTGATCATTCCACTTTCGACACTGACTTTCTTCCACATCACAATACATAACACAGTATCTTGTTCCAGCAGCACGAGCCAAACACCATAGCTCATACCTGTAACCCTTAATGTTGTTTAAAGAGTCTACTATGATTATATTGTCTTTTGATACTGATCTATCAACTTCAGATCTGAGCACTCCTCGTAAATTCTTTTCTGCTGGCATACTCGCATAGCTCTGACTGCGATCAAGATGGAAGGAAGCTTCATCAATAATCCTAATATTCAATTTTGATTCTGATTCTCTGAGAGTTTCAGCAAGGCAACTCGCGGCTCTGGACTTCCCACTGCAGGGCTGGCCACACATTACAACCAAAGCCATCTTGAGGAAATTTTGAATTGTTCAGAGGCACTGGATTCTCCTCCTTGAATGATATTTACTGCCTGAAAAGCAAGCACAGCTGCATCAACGTTTATGCTTCACATCTTCCTATGTGCAAGTTTGGCATTGTCCACTCTATTTTCTTTGAAATTGTTTATCAAATATCATATAAACAAAACCGTGTAAAGATCAGAAACATTCCAACAGAAAAAATATATCTTCTACAGCCTGTTAACGCAGGTGGCATCTCCAAATTTTTATCTTGCATGAAATCATACAAGAACAAAGCAAGCAGAAATGATGCAAGAAAACTCGAAACACATCTTATACGTATATTTTCAGGATATAACAAACCCAAAATTGAAGAATGTTACAACAATATGGTTCGGTCATTCAAAATTTTCGGTATTTTTATAACCTGCTCACGCCTAAAGCCAAATTATTCCCTTTTTTCCTGTGATTGCTCATCTGAAATGACACAAGTACTACAATTGAAATCACCAAAAAAGGAGGGTAAACATCATATTCGTCACCGTTAATTACCATGGTTCATGGCTCGAAGTTGGAGAAGATTTATGGAGAAAATGGAAAATTTGAATTAGATAAACTACCAAACTATTGCTTTATATGCATCTCACAGATTTAGCAAATTATTCCTGGTTCAAATTCTAAGACTAAACGAAACAGCGAGACTTATACTTGCCAATCGAAAATCTATAGATAAATAAATAAAAACCATACTGAAAGAATAAAACAAAAAATCACGAAAAATAAATTGCTTGTAAACCAAAAGGAAAGTAACAATTTTTTTTTCTCTAGTAATAAAAAAGTAACGAACTACAAGAAAAGGTTCGAGTTCGCAGTCACTAGAGGACGATTTATTCACTGATCCCAGTCACTAGAGGACGATTTATTCAGTGAGCGTTGAAGAATGACATATTATGAAATGCATACCTGTTGATTCCTCCGAGAGATGGGTTAATTCTGGGAAGTATCCAGCGTGCGGCGGGAGAGAGATGCCGACAATAAGATTAGGCCCGAGTACAATTTACCAGAGACCAACTTTCTCAACGAATACTTTAAAAGCTTGTAAGGTCCTTAGTCCTTGGTTGACTTGCGATTCCTTCTAAATTTTATTCAATTGAGTTAGTTCTTAGTTCTTGAAATTTTTTTAATGATTAAATTTAAAAGATAATCAATCTTATGTGTTTCTACAAAATTTTTGGAACTAAAATCAGTAATTATCTTATAAACTCTCACAATTTTTAAACATGATAACCACTTTATGTAATATTAATTCATTTTATAAAAATTAGTATTTTATTATATTTATTAATCGATATTTATTTAATATAAAAATAAGTTAAAAAATTTTATTAACTTTTGATTTATTATATATAAGATTATTCAAATATTATTTTAATTAATTTGATATATACAACTTCTTACTATTTTATTAATTTAACATGTTTATATTTTATTATTTATATTAAAATATAAATAAATATTAATATGTAATATTAATGATATTTCATTAAAAGTTATCAACATATTAATTATCTTATATCTAATACGCTAAATAAATGAAATATTTTATCAAAATTGATAGAGAATAAGAAATTTAGACCCTCTTTCGCAAACAGCTGATTGCATTAGTTGTTAGCTGATTTTGTCAACTGATTTGATCAGTATATTACATTAGTTAGTTGTTAGAGATGTTTGGTAAATTTATTTGTTTATGTGTAAAATAACTTATAAGGACATGACTTTAAAAAAAGTATAATGGTATGAATATTATATATCTTAGTATTTCATTGAATATTTTTATAGTAATTTAATTTTTAGATATTTAATTCTACAAAAATTAAGTTTATAACTTTAATAAAAACAGAACATTTTATAATAATAATAATAACAATAATAATAATAATAATAATAATGATGACGACGACGATAACAACAACAAATAGAATTACTAAGAATTTAACTTATCTCAATAAAATTGAAATAAATAAATTTAATTAAGAAACGACTTTCTTAATTATTTAAGAAAACATTTTTTTAATTTCAAAAAACCTAATTAATTAATTTCAATCTAATTGAAAATAATTAATTCTAATTTTAAAAACAACTTATCAGATTAATTAATTTCAATCTAATTGAAATTAAAATTAATTAATTCTATTGAAATTAATTAATTCTAATTTTAGAAACTACTTTTCTAAATTAATTAAGAATCAATATAATTATTAATCTTAATCAAATTAAGAAAAATAATTATGATAATTTTAGAATTGATTTGATAATTAATATAATTTAATAATTCAACATTTTAAAAAATTAAATTAACTTCTAAAACATTCCTAGTAAAATTAACCATTAAAAACAATTAAAAACATCTTTTCAAAATTAGTAATTTAAACTTGCTTAACTTCAATTAAACTCATTTAGTTGGAATTAAGTATTTAAAATATTAAAAACAAACAAAACCACCTTCATCATCCATGCACATCTTATGTTTATACACTATTCATTGATAGGACAAATTAACAAGTAATTCATCTATGCCCAACTGCTTTCCTTACAGCCAATCTCAACCACCATCCTTCTGTCTCACGCTGTTAGATTTTTTACTCACCAGCGCCAGCAAACAAAACCCAGCAAACAACACCCAAATACAGACATAACTCCAACCAAGTTTTAAATCGTGAATAGAGAGTTTCCAGAATGGCAGATTAGGTAACACAGAAAACGGCATAAAAAATCTAATTAAAGAAGGAAAGGGAGCAACTTTTTCTAATTAAAGAAGGAAAAGGAGCAACTTTTTTTGCCACAACTGGCTACCATGAATTTTCCAGAATCAACACCTCCTTCGACCTGGGTTTGCTTGAGATGGCACATTCGTCAGTTTTGATCCACTGAACGCAAACGCTAGTTCTCCTGAACTTTTTGAAAATCAGCTAATTCAGTTCAATCAGTCAATCCACTCAGCTTTACCAAATACAATAAATAACTATTTAACATAATCAATCAGCTAAACATGGTCAATCAGCTCATTTTTGGCTGATAAGTCATTAACCAAATGAGGCCTTAATTTGATTTCAATAAAATATGAATTTTGACTTCCAAAAAGGGTTGTTAGGTCCCTTAGACATGAATGAGTCACAGGACGATGTACAGAGTAATCTTGTCACTCTATTATATTCCTGTTCTTGTTAAAATTCTTCTTCCGGCCTATTTTGAAAAGAAGAAAAGAAATTCGGCTCTAAGCGAGACCGAAACCTTGGACCTCGTTGGAGAGAGCTCCTAATCTCTGTTTTTGATAAAATATGACTTATCTCTTTATTTCTCTCATCTGCCTTTAAATAGGCAAGACGTTATATTGAAATAGAAGTCCTATATGTGAAGACTTCTTAATCGACATCCTAACTACAACTATCCTATCTATCTGCTAATGCAGACTTATTAATAATAATAATAAAACCTATCTACACCTATCTACGCATCAGCTATCTACACATCAGGTAGGTTCTCCAACACCACGAGACTTGCGCATATATGTTTTCCCTACAAATGCGTCCACAACAGATATCTTAAATAGTTTCAGACATATGCCATGATGATGCTTACATGTGCTTATGGCCGTAGTGCAAGCAGTTATGGTTACGCGGTTCAAATGTATTTTTAGCTTATAGTTGTATTTTACGTCTCAATCCAGGTTTTTACTTTCTAGTTGAGCACTCTCGTCCACAAAGGATTAGTTGATTTTAATATATTAGGCTCCTTAAAAGCATCAAGCGGGTTTGCCAGATACTTGTGTCTACGACATATGTGATTTTCATTTTCTTGCTCGACGAGTGCTTTTCCTCCCTCTTCTGTTTGTTCTTTGAACGCATAAGTTTTGATTTCTTAAGGGACCTACCCCTATAGTTAACCAATGATGAATATCATCTCCACATCTTAAGATGAAAATTGGCATTAGACCATGAGTTTCTTCAGCAATATTGCCGGGGTGGATTTTTTTCCTTGTGACACTGTTTTACAGGATACTTAGATTGAAGATCGTAGAGTGACAAGCTTTTTATGTTATATACGGTTCTGATTTCTCAATTTAGGTAGTCTAGTGGCTCTTAAAGGATACCGTAGGCTAGTGTGGCTGTAAGTGGTTGAATGGGAACTACCAGCTCCTCAGATTCTCTGTATCATTTTTTGTGTATCAACTCTGTTCCTTTTAATCTCAACCTTCCATTTATATGGGTCTCACATAAATGAAAGATGGTATAAAAAAATGGGAAAGTAGATCATGTCCCAACTATCAGGACCTTGAATCCGTTTGTGTACGACATTTTCGTTATCTTACTTTATACGGAGATTTGCCATCAGCGTATCATTATTTTCTAGGACAAAGTAGCACAATAGATAAATGGAAGGATTAGTCACCATCAAGCCACAGTTGGAGCAGAGCAAGGGCGGTGGACCATTTGTTTTCCCCCCGGGTCAGATGGGATCGGGTCAAGCATTATATATGCATTCTGGCACCCCCTACTTCTCTACTTAGCTCAGTTCCGGTTAGAGCATCCCCTTGCTATACTAAAATAATGCTCTGAATGAGGTAATCTTGTGACTTTTAAGATACCGATCGTCTTTAGCATACATGTACATATTCCTTCCCCTTGATATTGGCGCGGTTCAGGACGAACCTTACGAGTAGAAAAATGTGTTAAAGTACGTATGTCGACTAATGCATTCTTTGGTCATGTTTCCTGAAGTCATGGATTAGTTTATCCTTAGGGGTGACAATAAATCAAGTTGGGCTAAGATAGGCTATAATATCTCAAATTTGGGTCTAGCTCAAGGCCTAATTAGGTCAAAAGTTGACCAGTTTGAGCTCGGCCTAAATAGGCCATGAATAGGCTTGGGCCTTGCCTCGGCCTAATTTACCCAAAGGAGGCCGACTTGAATTTTAAAAAAAATTCAAAAAATGATATTTTGTTGCTCTTAATTGGGCCTAAAAATTTAAGCCTATGATCTGGTCAACCTGAGCTGGACTCAATTGACATGCCTAGTTTATATTGAAAGAACCGCACGATTAGGTGATAAAAGATGAAATAGAGAGGTGAAAGGAAATAACATGTCTTGCTTCACTTTATAGCGGGTGGAAGTAATGAAAACGAAATCTTTAAGGTGGAGCTAAACAATCAAGAAGTTGAGCAGCCAGCATAGCCATAGTCATGGTGATGCAGAGGCTAGGTGAAAACTATGTATCAGGAAATTTGATCGGTCTAAGAAATCATACCGTAAAGTCCACTCTTTCTACCGTCAGAATCATAATTTCTAGGCATTATGATTGCTGACAACATAATATTACCCAAATGATTTCATAACACAGGCCAACTGCCAATCCTTTTCTTTCTTTACCTTTTCTCGCATGGACAATAAGAATTGAGTATATGTAGCCACAACTATGTAATTAGAAAGGTCATGTTTTTAAGTTATACAATGCCAGGTTTTGACATGCTTCATGTTTTTCCCTAGTAATATGATTTGGTTCAAGGATTTCTGTAGTTCATTCCTGTAATTACGCAGTTTACGTGCTCTCTCTATACATCCTTTATTTAGTTACGAGGCCGTAAATATGGTATATTTGGCCGTAATGATATGTAGAGCCAGTGAGACTCAAATCTCTAGCTGCAGTAACTATATTTTATTTTGCCAGAATGATAACGAGTATTCTGATTACATGAACTACACACTTGGCAATCCTTGGAGGTGATTTACAGGCGAACCAATTCTGGCATTTGGCATTCAAAAAATGTCATGGAGTTGCCTACTAGCTTTAATAGTCGAGTCCAGATCCTTTGTCCAATTTTATGAAATTTTATTGTGTCCAATGAATCACAACTATTTATTTATGTGGGTCTCGTGTGGGTCCTGCATAGATAAATGTAGGCTCCGTATAAATAAATGGTTGAGATTCACTGGACATAATAAGACACCATAAAAATTGTACAGAGAATT
Source organism: Erythroxylum haughtii (assembly GCA_025504935.2). NCBI lineage: Eukaryota > Viridiplantae > Streptophyta > Magnoliopsida > Malpighiales > Erythroxylaceae > Erythroxylum > Erythroxylum haughtii. The sequence continues at coordinate 4,007,633 of JANSVB020000056.1, forward strand.
TTGTGTCTTAATAGTCTAGAGTACCTACTACTACACATCTCCAGTCTTGTATGTATAATATAATATAATATAATTGGTTAGCTAAATGGTCTTTTTAAATGAGAGGACAAATAAGTAGCCTAATTGCCAATTGGTGATATATTAATCTAACGAACTAGGAGACAATAATATCATTATCATCTTAGTACGTAGCTCCCCTCACCGTCTTTCACAACAAATAGACGAATGTGTGTTTGGATGGTTGATATGATTTAAACACGAAATTGTCATTTGAACATTGCAGAAGGAGAAATTTTAATATTTGATCATGATAACTGAGGGGTAGATTTGGTTAAACTTTCTTGTGGGATTGCAATTTTCGCGTTATGTCATCAACCAACTTCATAATGAACAAAAGAGAGACTGAATTCCAAAAGTGAGATAAACATAGATATGATTTTGTTTCAAATGAGAAATAGATAAGTAAATATACTTTTCTGTAATGCCATTGTCGACATTCCCGTGACCGTCATTGATTTTGATATATCATTCTCTGTGACCACCTAACATACCATAAAAACTTCCATTCCCAATTACTTCTGAGGCGACGCTATCAACGTAAATATTAAAAACTTTAATTAACCCTTTTATTATATTCTTCTAAACTTCATGACACAATTGTACGATAAAAAAAAC
>JANSVB020000056.1:4008407-4032986 GCA_025504935.2 Erythroxylum haughtii
CGTGGGCGATGTTTCAGGTCCAGGGCCAACCCGGGAAACACGTATGTAGCTTAGTATTTCCTTTTTTTGTATCAAATTAAGTCTTCCACAATTATTGTAACTTGGGTATTCGAATATTTCTATTTTGAAATAAAATTTTAAATCAAAAATGTTTGTATATGGTTTTTGTAAAGTAATGAAATTTTGACAAGTATTTTGTTTTCGTAACGAGCCTAAATGGCTATTGCAATTTCTAATGATTGTATTGTTATGATTGAAAATGTTTATGAAATAAAGTGGGCCCGAGTTGGATATTAATTCCTCATATGTTTGTTATTGTTTAAAAAAAGAAATTGTACCGAATTTTAAATGATTGAGTGTTCTAGCATGCCACCCTCCCGGGGCACAGACTCAGATATCCCTCAAGATGCCGGGTGTGCATCTTGCTGGAGTGGGATGCTACATTAGGGGTCATTTGATTATACTTTTTTAAATTGTAGTTTTTTGTTTTTGTTTTTTAAATAAAAAGAAAACCTAATTAGTTGTTAATATCAATATAGCTTTATTTTTATTACTGATGATAATTACATATTAAATAAAACTTAAAGATAATTTAATTAATTAAATTTATTTTAATCTCTTATATAATATTAATTAATGAAAGTACCATATTTTATTAAACTAAATAAATTTAAATTTAAATTTTATTTATAAATTAATATTTATTTTAAATATATTTTAACTATAAAATAAAATTTTTATTTGAAATTTATATATTTTGAAGATATTTTAAATACTCACAGTTATTAATAATTATTAATTTAATTTAATTTAATTTAGTTACAAAATTAAATAAATTATTAAATTAAATTAAATTGTTCATAATTTTAATTAAATATAATATTAAATTAAATTATTCATAATTCTTATTAATAATTAATATATTAAATAATATATATTTAGTTAATAGCAAATCATATTATAAAATACCATAAACAAAAAACAAAAATAACTTATGTGAAAAAATTAAAAACTAGAAGAAACAAAAACTAAAAACTCAAACAAATACGTTTTTTTTAATAAATTTGAAAACAAAAACAAAAAAAATCAAACATACCATATAAAGAAGATAGAAAAAATGTGTTCTCTCCTCTTCTGGTCAGTGAAATAGTCTCATTCTCCTAAGAGAAAAAAAAAAGACATGGAGGATTTTATGGTAGGTCAAAAGAAGCACTTTGTTCTAATAAATGGAGCGTGTCATGGGGCTCGGAGTTGGTACAAGGTGAGACTGCAGCTGGAGTCCTCTAGTCACCAAGTCATGGTGTTGGACCTAGCTAGTGCAGGCATCCATGCGAAGTTCGTAGAAGAGGTTTACTCATTTTTAGAGTACACTCAACCATTGTTAGATTTCTTAAACTCATCAGTGCAACCAAATGAAAAGGTTATACTAGTTGGCCACAACTTAGGAGGCATGAATCTATCTCTTGCCATGGAGAAACTCCTAGAGAAGATTGAATTGGCTATCTTCCTTAGAACGTTCATGCCAAACACCAAAAATCAGCCTTCATATGTCTTAGAAGAGGTACTACTTTTCTTCTTTCTTGTGATTGGTACATTGTGCATGACATAACCATCTAATCTAGAAAAGAAATGTAGGATTTTGGTTGCACCTTGTACCAAAGAAGTGTTGGATCTGGGAAGCCCACTTTCATGGGAGATCTTCATCATGGATCTAGTGAGGGAACATACTCATGAGCTTTAACGTTATACTTCAACCCAAAACCTTAAAACATTAAGTTTATGGGTCCTTTCTACTTACATGTCCTTCACTAGTTTCATCTGTTTCTAATGTGGGATTTCTTCTCACAGTTGATACTCTAACAATATCCCCCTCGAGTGTGAACTTCCACATTGAGCTTGGGCTCTCCCTTAAGCGAAAGCCTTTTTCTACTTTTTTCTTAGTAGCTCGAGTATATGGTATCACCAAGAGCCCTTCTACTTCACTGTTCTGGGCCCATTAGGAGTCTCCTTGCTCTTCTTCGCAGGGAGGTAACTACAGGATCTGATTACCATCTCCATTCTCGTCCCTTGCCAAACCATCAGCTTTGATACCACTTGTTGGATCTGGGGAGCCCATTTTTATGGGAGATCTTCATCATAGATCTAGTGGGGGAACATACTTATGGGCTTTGACATCACGCTTCAACCCAAAACTTTAAAGCATTAGGTTTATAGGTCGTTTTTCACTTATAATTTCTTCATTAGTTCCATCTCTTTCTAATATAGGATTCCTACTCACATTTGACATCCCAACAAGAAGTTTTGTTTATTGCTATTTAGGTCACTCTAAATCACAACATACTCATAATAGATAGAGCTAGATTAATGGCAGGAGGTCAAAGTATTGATTTTTTATTAGTCACACAAAGCACCGAAGAAATTGATGAAGACATAGTCTATCAGATCAAATCAAGGTAGCTTAAATGAGAAGTATTTCAGGAGTTTTATGTGACAAGAATATACCACTCAAACTTAAACGTAAATTCTATCATTTAGCAATTAGGCTGACTATGTTGGGACCCGATTTCGAAACCGGACCCCAACCTAAAAAGAAACAGAAAACGGAAGCAAAAACGAAAGAACGGATGAAAACAAACCAAAAGAGCGACAGAATCCGAAGCAGAAACATATGGCGAAAGTCAAAGAAAGCAAATCAAATCAATAACGTAAGGATCGAAAACGAATCGAATCAAAGCAAACAAATCGAATAAAAAAGGCGTAAGAATCGAATCAAAGCAAACAAACGGTTCAAATGAACTCAATCAAACTTCCGACATCCGTGAACTCATACTTTAGAAAAGCATTGCGTTGGAAACCTTAGACTAAACCAATCTAAATCGGTGCCATTTTTTTTCTTTTTCAAATTTTTTTCTTTTTCATCTTTTTCAATCTTATACACATCAACAATATAATTTCCCTTTTGGAAATTTATCCTCAATCGAAAATCATAATACTTTTCTTATACGATCATATCTCATCATGTTGAAAAAAAATCTTATTATTCTATTTCTTTTGCCATAAAAACAATCACACAAATCCACATCCTCAATTCGTACACAAAAGACACTTCAATATTTCACCTCAACATCACAATTCATCGGACCTCCTGTCAGGAATCCCATCATAAACAAACACATTCAATCCTCATCACATACATAGCACTTCAAATAATTCTCAATCATCAACATCATCAGACCACCCGTCCGGAATCCAAAACACAATCAATATATAATTTATATACAAAACCATAATTCACTATTCTATTCCATATACAAATTCATAATGAAATCAACCCCATTCATATATCATAACCATACACAAATTTATATCCCAAAGTCCAATGCAAATCCATAATTCCTTTACATCATGAAATAAATGCTTATAAAACATTAATGGCATTCCAAGCCATATAGAATACCCATATCAAATTTCAATTTACACAAAATATAAGGTATGCAAATTCGAACAAAAGTCTTGACTTTTTTTCATCCGATCTCCTGCTCGAAACCTGGAGATGGGGATGAAAGGGGGTGAGCTTGACAGCTTGTGGATAACATGTTTATAAGTCGAAAAATAAGCAAAAAATCATTTTCTAAACTTTTGCCCTTTTATAAAAATCTCACAGTAGAAAATTCATTGAAATCTTATTTTTCAAACTTTTCAAATTATTGATATACAATTTCAAATAATTTCACAGCTGAAAAAATCCTCAATTGCTCATTTCTCCAAATTTTTTCACATTTTTCACAAATCATGAGAAAATTCAAAAACATGAATGCACACAAATGTAAACAAAATAAAAAACACAATAGGCACATCAGAATGGTTTGGGTCGGTCCAAAACGGAACGTACTGCACATTCTCGCATAGCGGTCCTGCGCAGCCGTGAACAGAACGTACTACATTTTCCCTCATAGCGGTCCATTGTAGCCGTGAACTTATGGGAGTCTAAAATCGGAGCTCCAATGCCACTAGCGGGCAGGCGGGCGAAGCCTATGAAAAGGAGACAAGTGCACTTGACTCAAGCTTATGGGACCTAACCAAACCCACATAACACATAATTCATAACTGAAAATCGGATTTCCCGAAGGCACATTTCGAAAGCTTACTTTTCATGTTCATGTCATCTCAAACAAATTTCATTTGAAATTTTCACAATTTCGAAACTCACATAACAATCAATTTCATATAAATGCACATAGCAATTCTCAATCATTCGCAACACAGAATGCAACACTTATAGCAATTATCAAATCCTTTAATGAATACGAAAATCGTATTAATTTTTATCAAATCATTCAAAACAATCTTTACAATTTTTCCAATCATTCCAAAACAATCCATTAGCAATCTCTTAAATCATTACAAAATCAATGAATTTAATCATTGTATACATTTCTTATATAATTCAAACATAGTGAATAACAATTTCTTAAAATCATTACAAAAGTAATGAATTTAATCATTCGAAAATTATAATTTTCAAACATTAATTTCACTAAAAGATCAGGATCCAACATGGGCAATGATATTAATGAGGGTGATGGTGATGAGGAGGATGATGGCATACAAGATTTGTTTTATAATGTGGGTACTTTCTTAAATGATTGTCCAATTGATGAGGATGGAAGGAGTCATCCTATAGGTGTCGGAGATTCTATAGGACGAGGCTTTCATGAATTGTTGAGTAAAGCAACTAAAGAGTTGTACCCTGGATGTACAAAATTTTCAAAATTGTCGTTTTAATAAAGTTGCTTCACCTGAAAGTATACAACAAGTGGAGCAATAAGTCATTTGACATGTTACTTGCTCTGCTGAGAGATGTATTACCTAATTGTGAAACTTTGCCGAAGTCCTATTATGAAGCAAATCAATTTCTACGGCGCCTAAGTTTGGGTTATTTGTCGATACATGCATGTAAGTACGATTGTTCCCTATTTTGGAAAGAGTATGGGGACTTGCAAAGTTGTCCCAAGAGTGGAACATCAAGATGGAGAACTAATGATGGCAGGGGTAAGAAGATACCTCATAAAGTATTGCGGTACTTTCCATTAAAGTCCAGTCTACAATGATTATTCATGTCGAGTAAGACCGCCAAACAAATGACTTGGCATAATGATAGACCTAAAGGTGACGAAAATACCATGGTTCATCCTCTGATGGAGAAGTTTGGAAGAGCTTTGATGATCTATATCCCGAGTTTGCTAAAGAACCACGTAATGTTAAACTAGGCTTAGTGTTGGACCCCTAACTTTTCTTGAAAATTTGAAATTATAAAATGAAATTAAATAAGGAAATATGGTATGATTATTTATAATGAATGAAAAGTATAAATGAATTTATGAGCATTTGATGAAATGAAAGTCATTTGAGTTTCCTTGTGTTTTGCATATGTTTGATAAAAAGATGAGGTATTGTGTATTGTGTTTGCTGCCATTTGAGATGAATTTTTGGGTTTATATGAATTTGGTTTGTGATTTGGGAGATTGAAGAATGTGGAGGTTGAAGTATTGTGCAGGTGTTGGAAATTTAGATGTGTGTTTGAAGAATTTTGGCTAGTGTAAATTTAGAGGAGATGCTGTCAAAATTTTCATGATGGACAGAAAAAATCAATTTGGCCTCTAAGGGAGTCAAATTTCCAATCAAAGTTTCTGTTTACTAATACTCTTCCCAAACAGTAACAGCAACTTGTAAAAGTCATAATTTCCTATTTCATGGTCCAAAAATTCCATATTTTACATCAATGGAAAGATCAAAACATAATCTAAATCTTCATGAAGACTTTAAGAGCAAAAACTGCCTCTATATAGATCAAAAATTCAGTCAAAGTTACTGTCCAATTACTATCATCCTAAACAGTCAACCGTATTTCAGGTTCTCCGTCTCAAATTTTCAATTCAGTCCTCTAATTCATAAATTTCCTCATTTGGTCTTCCTTTTGAGATGATGTTTTTTGAAGTTAGAGGACTAAATTGAGTATTTGAGATGAGCTGGGGACCAAAAATTTGTCTTCCAGCAGTACTAAAATATCTATCTCACTGATCTCATAAGTACTATATCAAATCCATCAATTTAATTACTTTTTTGAGAATTATGAGAAAATACGAGTGACTTCCCATAGGGACTTCAAGATTAAACTACTGCTTCCCTCTTTCATTCTTAAAAGCATGCAATTTTCAATAGATGAAACACAAGTACTCTAAACTTCTTAAAGCACATAACCTACCTTATCGAGATCGACCTGTTGAGACTCACAAATGCAGATAGTACACACACCTCCATCATGAAGATCCTCAGTGTTCAGAGACTTACTTTCTTTCAACAGTGCTTCCAAATGAGCCACATGCTAAGAGTCAAGTCCATAAAAACTTAAAGTAAACACCCACTAAGGTAAAGTTTAGCATAAACAGGGAGAAAAAATATTGACAATTTGGGAACAGTTTCATTAACTTACTTTAGCATCATATGCCTGGCAGTTCAATATCTCACATAAGTCTACTTGAGCTCTAACAGAAGGAATGATCTTGGCGATGGAGTTAATATTATGTATTTCCTTCTCCAGTTCCTTCAAAGCCAATTCACAGCCGTCAAAAGAAACCAAATCAACCTTATTTAGAATGATAACGTCCTGTAAAATAAAAAAATTAATCAACAGAATATCCACGCATGAAAAGAAGCAAAAGAAAAAAGTAGTCCTTGGATACAAATAAATCCATGCAGATACATCATATGCATTTTTACAAAAATTCTTACGCAAACCACTCTCATTCGTGGGCATTAAATGAAATGACATTTACATTCTTACGCAAACCACTCTCATTCGTGGGCATTAAATGAAATGACATTTACCGCAAATGCTATTTGGAGAAAAGCTTCTGGAAAGGAAGTTGAGTTACGATGCTTGTGAAGCTGAAAACGAAGGTTTTTTGCATCCACTACCTGAGTGATAACGTGTTCAAAGAAAGTGAGTGCAAGACATAAATGTTTCATATATTTGTAACAACGCATTGATAATATAATGCACCATGAGTTCAGAAACTTACAAATATTTAAATAATCATTGTATCCACAGGTATATACATAACTAGAAAAAGAGACATTATATATTGTCAGTGTCTTATTCTCCTGTGCTACAAGATGTAAGAGGAAAAAGATTTGAGAAAAAATGGGCAGAATTTGTAAATAGTAGTGATCCTCATTTTCAATGTAAAAGGGACTCTACCCTTACTATTCAACAATTTAGTTGTGAACTATGAGGACATAGGGGAATCATGAAGGCCCCGTATTCTAACCAAAGGGCCTATGAAACCCAGTCACTCAAAAGATTCACTCAGAGTTACTAGATTGCAGATAAAGTGGGAACAAAAACCAAGGGAGATTATGGTTTGTGCATCATATGAAATCAAAGGCCTATCCACTGTTGCTTATCATGCTGTCCAGCTTACATCTAATTTTACCTTCCAAATTGCAACTTTGAACTGGCCCATAGAGTATAACAACAAATTCAATATAGAGAATGTCTTATACGGACAAGTTACTAAAAACATTTATCATGGGAGATAAAACTCACTGTCAAAATGGAGTCAAGTTTGATGGCTGATTCAAGCTGATCATCCAACCAGAGAACAGAAGCAAGAGGAGCAGGATTTGCCAACCCAGTGGTCTCAATCAGTATGTGATCAAGTCTACAGAAAGTTAAATGATACTTCAAAATCAATCAAACTCTGTATGAACTAACATCAATAAATGACTACGTTTCTCATGAGAAACTATACTACTTGCAGCATGTAGGCTCCTTAACAAAATATGGGAACTAAAGTGTGGGAGGTGGGGAGCAATACAGCACACAGTTTACAACATTTACTCCTCTTATGAGATTTTTTGGTTTCCCTTAGCAAAGATATTGAAGTGGAGGCAGGACAGGATGTATGGGAAGTAAGAAAAGCTTGTCACATTGAGTGAATTGCCGAATAAGAACCATATACTTCACCCAATCATCTCCAGAACTTCTCGATATCCCATGATGATTGGTGAGAGGATTAAAAGTAAAAGAATAGGAAGAAAATAGAGAATACCTTTCCTTCATCTGTACAAGTTGTTCTAGTGCTTGAACTAAACTATGCTTAACAGTGCAACATATACACCCATTTGCCAACTCAACCCATTCCTCAATAAGTGCACCACCTTCTCCTTCATTGATCATAGCCCTCTCAACTCCAATCTCTTCACCAAATTCATTCAAAATGACAGCAATTCTCTTTCCATGTTGAGAATTCAAGATATGGTTAACCAGCTAAAACATAAGACCCAAGTGTAAGTAGGAAAGTAGGTAAAAAAAACCAAAAAAAAAAAAAGAAAAAGAAATAATAGACCCCTCTTAAAGAAAATTAAAAAGAAAATTGCCAAGAAATCTTGAAGTTACATTAGATGAAGGCATGTTGAATTCGCATAGGAATCATTTTTCGATAGAGCTCATCCCAGTTATATTAAATTAATCGATATTACAAAAGCCCCTCTGTTTTACCAACTCTAGTGATCCAAGTGAAACATGTTTAGACGAAGTTCAAAAACAGTCCATTACACGAGTCAATAACATTACCCATAGATAGTTTCATGCTTGTAAAAAAGTATGCTATAGATCAAATTAGCAATCAAACCATGACAACCCATTATAAGACTACAATTCCTCTTCAAACAGAAGGCCAAACAACCAGCACGTGTGCAACCAGCACGAACAATTAATCAACTAAATTAGAGACAAAATTTAAGCGACCAAGCAGCAACTCTGCATCAACATTCAGAAACCTCAAGGATAGAAATGTTTACATGACTTTGTCCTATATTGATACCCATTCAGGACAAAAGGTTAATAAAACAAGTTGGGTAAGAGAGCATGTATAAGAGAAAGATAGTGTCTTTACAGTGGATTTGCCAGCACCCAGATAGCCCGTGATGACGGTGACACCAACAGGAGTTTCCTCGTTTTTAAGTATCTTTTCTACAGCATGGTCAATTTCAACAGCCACTGGTGGATCGTCTTCTTCGTACTCCATTTGCAGTGAGAAAAATCTTGTATGTGAAAATTGGAAACTGAAGAAAGAGAACCTCTGGACATGGTGTTCAAGCGAAGCCCACTTAGCCGTGCGTCCCAAACTTCAAACTTCTAGAACCCAAATTCTTCGTAGGGCCCAACTTCAATATAAACTTGGATAATCCATTTGCCAACTTTTTTTTCAAAGATCCATTCACCGACTGACTGGTGCATAAAATAGAAATAGAACTTGAACTCTTCAACCTTTTCTTGCCCTTGAAATCTGTTACTGTTAAACTTAAACAGGTATGTTTATATTGTTTTTGTTTAGAGCTATTTTCGTCTTTTGCCCATTTATCTTACGCAGAACACAAATTTCAGTTTTTGATTTAACTTGTAAGCAAATACTCATAAATAAAACAAATTTTCCAGAGCTTCTCCAAATTGGATGTTGTGCGTGTCTGGATTTCGGTCATAGTATCGATACAACCTTTCTCTTGTGTTAAGTGTGAGAGTTCTACCATTTTCCATTGAAATATTGGTCAAAGTTATGGCAACATCAAGTATGGACTTTATTAAAGATGGTTTGAGCAGCGGGGGATCCCAAGGAAGCTATAGGAAATATAATGATGATCCCGTGTAACTTCAAATAATCCTCGAATGATTCTTGTCATAGCCCCATTAATTGGTTCAAATTATAAAAATTCGTGTAGAGCTACTAGGATAGCATTAGGAACAAAGTGTAAGCTAGGTTTTTTTTTTTTTTTACCTATAAAAAATTCTAGGAGGATTACAATTGTGGGAAGGTATCTTTAAGTCATCCACATACAAACTAATTCTCACTCGAGTCGGATAGATCCCTTGTTATAGGTAAAGTTTTGGTTTTAAATTTTAAACAACTGCATACATGAAAAGAGTTTAAATTCACGACTTTACTTAAGCCAGGAGCACCTCTTATTAAAAAGTTTTGATCCTAAATTTTAAACAACTGCATATATGAGGAGAGTTTGAATCCACGACCTTACTTAAGCCAGGAGCACCCCTTATTAACTCACCTGTGACCTCACAGTAAGCTAGGTTTTATTAACGGTGCAATAAAGTTTGTGAAGAAAATTGAGATGATGTTAAGCAATAACAAGGGACTCCTTATATAATTATGTAGTCGAGGCTTTTATGTATACCTCAAATTTTAGAGAATGAATTATATGAAATATCCGGAGAGAGCAATGGGCTTCTAATCTGTTAGTTATAGAGGTGTATATCATCTAAATCATATGGTAACGATAGCACATCAGTATATCACACTAACATGAAGAACTTTAGGGTGAATTGGTTGCTTTGGATCGAATTCCTCATTATATTTGTGATTTTTGTTGTCTTTCACTAGGATATTTACCGACGGATCTAATGACTAATTCCCTCGTTGATAAGAAACAGAACAAGATTAATGTAATTTTTTAGGGTGTCAACAAGTTATAAGTCCACTATTATTAGAAGAATCATTGTCTTCAATGAGTGAAGCATATTCAATAGTATTGGTTATTGATTTGCAAAGAGAGGTTAGTGAGAGTTTTATTGACTTTAGTGATGGAACAACTTTGGTCTGGAAAGCACAGAATCAAAGTGGCAAGAAGGTTTTTTTTTTAAACAAAAAAATAAAAGTCATCATGATCATTGTCCTCAAGTTGCGTACACGAAGGAAAAGTACTTTAAATGAAAAAGGTTAAAGATACAAGGGCAATAAAAGTCGACATCAAAGGTGATTTTAGCTGAAAAAGAAAATGGAAACACCTTTTCATATATGTGAAAAGTTATAAGACAATTGGTTATATGAATGGAATAATTTTGAAAAGAGAGGGAGTGATACACATACAATCCCGAACAATAGAGGGAGCGGCATCCGGTTTGCTAATAAATAAAATGTTGCTATTTTAAATTTATGTTATTATGATTTTTGAGATAAGGTTGGTATAAAATTATAAATTATACGGTATAATATATTAAAGACTTTTTTGTAATTTAAAAAATTTAAAAATTATTTTATAAAATTTAAAAATTATCTTAAACGGTATCCAGTATTGATCGATACTGATACAGTACTGTACCATAACTAAATTTGGTATCAGTACTGATATGGTATTCATAATATTGTTACTAATATGTCTATGGTATAGAAACCCATGACCTATATAGAAGTTTTAAGAGATGATAGATGGATTCAAGCAATATGTGAATTGGATATTCTAAAGAGAAACAACATTTGGAACTGGTTCCATTAATTGCAAATAAAAAAGCAATAAGGAGGAAATGGGTTTACATGTTCAAGTATCGTGTCGATAATAAGTTGGATAAATTTAAAGCAAGATGGTTACAAAGGGATATAATCAAATGAAAGTTCTTGATTATAAAGCTGTAATTTCTTTCGTTACAAAAATAGTTACCATTAGGCTATTTTTTGCTCATAATATAGCAAAACAGTGTCCTATTTAATAGCTGGACATCAATTATGTCTTGTTTATGGTATTTTAGATGAAAAAATATACATATGCTATTTGAAGGATATGAGAAGGCCAATACAAATGATGCGTGTCTTTTAGAAAGGTCCTTTTATGGCTTAAAGTAAGCATCTCGACAATAAAATTTAAAGTTTACCAAATTCTCAATTTCTTTTGGTTTTCTGCAACCTAAGAATGATTACTACTTGTTTACTAGAACTAGTCGAACTGAATTTTTGGCTTTAATAATTTATGGTGATAATATGGTGATTACTAAAACTAATGAAGCTGCAATACAACAGGTAATGACAACTTTGGGATCATAAGCTGCAATACAAGAGGTTAATTAGTTAATTATTATATCTTAATCTTACTAGACCAAATGTGAGTTGGGCATTTCAGTATCTGAGTCATTTAGGTTTCAATCACATATTGCTCTTTGGAAAAAACTTCTCCATCTTTTGCAGTTTCTCCATGCAACGGTTCATAAATGTATAACCAGTTAACTACATCATAATCAATGTGTCAAATTGAGATTGTTCGATTCTCCACAAATTTCACATTAGGGAGAGAGAATAGAGGTTATTAAACTACTGTGTTTAATTGTGCATTTTATTATTTAAGACTGTTTTCATTTTTTGCCTTTTTAGTTTAATTTTCCTTGTAATCAAATATCTAAAAATAAAACTTCTCTAAAGAATTATATATGGAGAAGCTTCTCAAAATTGGATGCCTTGCATTGCATGTGCGGATTTTGTTCATTTACCAGTGATATATACTCTTACGTTTTATTACTTGAGGTAAATGTATAACTTCTTGTTTTTTTTTTTGGAACTCTAAAGATCTTAGTTTGCACGTAAAATGTAAAGATTGTTTTTAGAAATTTCTAATTGACTTTTTCCAATATTTGGTGAAAATATGCGTGGTTGTTAACAAATCCATCCCAACGTAAATTTTAAACACGTTCCCTTTTTTTATAGAATTCTATCATCTTGGGAGTTGGAACCATCTCCATTCCATCAAACTACCCTCTTTCTTAAAGATTAGACTCTCTGTATGTTTTCCTGTAAAAGATAATTTCAAAACGTCACGTTTCGAATGGCTCAAGGTGTATATTAATTTATAAAGCACCATAGAATTTTATATAGAGTTGGTCAAACACTGAATTAAGATTTACGACATACTGCAGCTGGTTGGGAATTATATTTGCTTCAATACTTTTTGTTATTACCTTGAAGATAATGCTGTTTAGTATGGATAGATAATTTAGTATATACTCATGGCTTGAGATATCATTTTCGTAACAAGTGAATCTTATGTTTCTTTTTTCTTTCAGATCCGTTCTTTGACTCGCCAACTTCCAAGTGCACAAGTTTTGTGTTCAGGTAATTTGTTTACCTTCAGTTAGTCGATAAGGTTAGGTAAGTGAGAGTCTCAGATTAGCAACAAATAATCCTAAAACAAACACTATCCACTAGCAGGAGCCAGTCCTGGATTAGCAAGAACAAGAGCCATTTACGAGGTTAGCATGTAATTTGAATGTCCAAGGTGGAATCAACTTGGGCGTATGAATTGAATGACGAAGATTTATTTATATATTTATCCATACGCTTATGTTAAGCATGTAAATAACGTATTATTATGGTAGATGCCTATCAACAGTCATCATTCATCCACAGCATATATATTTACGTACAATATAAAAACTTGCACGAAAACAAAAAGAAATATATTTGGTTCGATCAAGATGGCGTGAGCACCCATGAATTAACCAACAACCTGTAATTGCATTATTTTAATTATGTCGGAAGAACATTACAAATAGAATGGGGTATCCCCAATCCTTGTCATTAACGTCCTCCTGCTGGGTGTCTGTCCAGCTATTTCATTAATTGACAAAGCTGTAATCACTAAGTCTAAAATTTAGAGACATAAACGGAAAACTAAGGATTGGATATACTCATTAAAGATTAATGAGCCTTAATCCAGATAGCATTATAGAACATTTCTTCCGTCAAAACAGATTAGGATTCAAGTCATCAACAACCCCCAAAACAATCTTCAACAATGTTTACGTTTTCAATTGTTGAACATCGCAGTTGTCAATAGAATTAACAAACCTCAATGACTAGCTAGTTTGGGATGATTGAAAATTGCCACAAGGCACATAATTATTATTTGACAAACTTAACGTTTCTTACAAGTTCTAGCTAGGACTTGGTACAATAACACGACATCCCAATAATCAATCAGTGATGCTGACGAAGTTCGTCACTTAGCATTGCTTCCAAGTTAAAACAACGTGGTACCCTTTAAAAAAATATCGGAAATTGTGAAGTTTATCCACTAATGAGGAACCTGAAACATTCATATTTAGCTGATCAGACGAGTTGATGATAAAGAATATGAGCCGGATCGAAACTAAAAGGAAAATGACTAGTCGATGCTTTAATGATCCTCCTTGCCATGAAGCAAATCCAGACAGCCAGCGTTTAGCTGGAAATGGAACATTGAAGAATTGTGAGTAGGGTCGAATAAATGTATCAGTTTTCCCCTAGTCTTGAAGGTTCAAGTAACGAATTCATATACACAAAAGGGTTTGGCCTAATCATCATTGTATGTGTATATATATATTCATGAATTCTAATTTTCTCGGAAGATAAAGAAAGAAAATTATTCCTTAAACTTGGTGTGAACTCCTTGACTCCAATCGAGCCGGCGAAATAGATTAATCAAATTTACATGCATGTCATCTTGAACACGACCTTTCTGTTACAGTACCGCCCATAATTCAGTTGTACCACCCTAAACTTACAACATGTTTCTTAGCTATATGATCTTTTTTCATTAATTAAGAAAACAAATCCAATGAATATACGGTTTTAGATATCTTAAATGTGCTACTCAAATCAGTTTGCTAATTGATAAAATATGTATTTAATTTAGAATTATTTGCACCTAAAAGATTTTAGTGGTAAATTTTGAAAACAACACATTAATTCCGACGATAATGTATTGATCTAAAATTATTTTTTTGTTAAAATTTTATTTCATTGATCATAATGAAGTAAAATAGAAATTAAAATTGATAATATTTTTTATTATCAGCAATTTGTGATTATAATATTATAAAATTTATTATTCCATCTCTTTTATTAAAAAAAGAAGAAAAAACTAAACAATTGTGCGAGGAATTGTAAATTCATGATTGACATTATAAGTGAAATGAATACATTTAAAAAAATCTCAACTAAGCGACGAATGACATTATAAGAGAAAGGCAAGCATAAAAAAGAGAGGAGGGAAAAAACATCTCAACAAGTAAAGCATGATGAGACCCTACTCCGAGTTATAGCTAAAATGTATGGATCTTTTTCTCCACGTAATCATGCTAATTAAAGAAAATAAAGAATGTGGGTGGCGTTGCACTAGTTCTACTAACCCACTCATTGGGATGTTGAAGTGTTGATAGTTATCATTTACTGTCATCTCTGGGCTTAGGCACCTCCAATTAGGGAAATCTGAACACAGGAACTAGCCGATTGGAGTTGGCTGACGGACTAGAAGTTGACGTTTTCTTTTGTTTAAGAATTGCGAAACGTGGCAAGAAGTGCATGGTTCTTTGGGTGCCTGAAAAAGTGGCTCATCTTTTGAAAAATCGTGCTTACAGTGGACTCCGACTAACACACAGGCTTTTCGGTTCACATGTGCAAAATATCATAGCAGGAGACTCGTTATCAATCACCTGATCATTTGACCGCCGCAAGTATCGATCTCATTGCACTCGCTACCATCATGATTAACCTACTAATCACATATAGATTACAAATTTGGATTGCAAAAGAGACGAAACAATTAACTTAATATAAATTTCATCTTGCCTATACATTCTGTAAACTGTGAATGAGACTCTTAATTATAATACAAAAACATGTTTTAGAATCGTTTTTTAGTCTTCCACATGTGATTGTGTCATGTAAAAGGTGCATTGTAGAATAAAGACTTTCGGACAATGCCATTGAATGACAGAAGCTGGTATGTAACTGTGAGCCCCTTACTGGTAGCCGACGCTATGATCCATGTACAAATTAAGGGCGAAGGTCCGACGCGCTTTTCTCTAAGTAGCATATATATATATATGTCGGCGTACATATTCCATTGATAAGATATTTGTTAAAAGTAATACATTAAATTCCCTACTCAAATTGTAATATTTTACATCAATTACTTATTAAATTGATTTAACAATTTAAAGATGAGTTTTGGCTTCAGTTTTCTTATTATTATTTAGAAGGGATCTAAATTAACTTATTCAAGAGTGAAAATAATTAGTTAACAAACTTATGTTATTATTATATTTAAGTAACTAATTTTCTTCATATACATAACCAATTTTGAAGATCTGCTTCTGAAATGGATAATATGACCTTTTTAAAGTCCCAAGAATTTGACGATAAAACTGGAGTACGTTGGTGGACCAAGGAACTGCGGAAATTAATATAATATCCACCTCCTCAACCACAACTCGTAAGCAAGCAAACGGCAATTATGGAGTGACCAAAAGCTAAGCTAAAGAAATTGGAATCTCCAAACCAAAGCTGGCTCTTTTATACGTGTGAACTCGAATTTGCCATAACCCCACCATTTACACTTGTTTCCCACCATTTTATATTCCCTCAAACCCATTATCGCCATCTTGCTTCCACAACACCTTCTGCTCCTCACACACTTGACACTTATCTTTCTATATATATGCCCATTATCTCATGTATTAGTCTCAGAACACGGTTAATCCAAATCAATCCTTGTCTTGCAGCAGATAGATCTGAAGCTCGTTATCTCTCTCAATCAACATTACAAACTCATCTGTTTCTTTATTCCTCGTGTATAAGAAGATGGTGCTCATCAGGCAAGGCATTGCCTTGCTCACATTGGCCTTGTTGGCATTTGAGACCAAGACATGCTTCTCCCAGGTGATATCGAGAGCAAGTTTTCCTCAAGGTTTCACCTTTGGGACAGCTTCTGCTGCTTTTCAGGTATGAATCGTTATCCAAAGCTCTCAGCTTCTTTTATTAAACCCGTTTGTTGTCTCTTCGCGTCTTAATAACGAACAAAAAGCGCATTTTTTCTTTTAATATTTAGCAAATAAGAGAGACTAGAGCCTTAATTCGCCTCCTCATCTCTACTAATCCCTTAACTTGCACTCCGTATAGTTGGTTTCTGGTTTTCTGACTTTCTAGTAATCAATACTTTGATTATTTTTTCCATCACGACACGACCTGCCATTATAGATCATGTTATACTCTCGGCTCTTGTAGTTGTCTGATAAGAAACTGATACCTGGACAAGTCTTTGTGATAGTGCACTTGCAACCACAATAGGCTCATATGGATATTTCACATTCAAGGAGTTACGAAGTCAAATCCTCTTCTTTTCTAATCTGAGGATAAACTTTGCCAACATGTAAGATATTCAGTTATAGTAAATAATGGCCACGAACTCTGCGTCCTCGGACCGTCATCGAGGACCGGTTACCATTCACGGGTTTCAAGTTTCTTGTTGGTTTCCTTAAAAATATGGAATCTCTGTTACATTTCTGAGAACCATCGCTGGCCTTCGTGGCAAACTTTGGTCTTTATCCAAAATTGGAGGCATATAGATAGATAGCTAGAGATACACAATTTGTACATGGAGCATTTTTTTGTCGGCATACATACTACATTTAACTTGATTATAATTTTCTTATCAGGTAAAAGTAAAACCTAATATTTATTCCAGTTATAAATTTTCAATGTTTTATCTACTTAATAAATACTTATTTTGCGTGGTTATATCAGGAGATCAAAGAAAATGGTTAATATTTTTTTATGTGATGAATAATGAATTTTGTATTTAGAATCTTCAAATATTTAGGTTTCAATAACTAAACAGCTTATATAAATTGTCTTAGATACCTATTTCATAATATTATCTTTGTCGAATTTTGCTTTTGTGTTGCTAATTAAGTAGCCCGTAATTTTAGTTGATAAAGTTCATAAAATTTGACTATGATTGGGCGTTCCAGTTCCCATGATTCTATCTTCAACGAGCCAGCTGCCAAGCTAATCATGACACTCCACATATTTATAATAGTTTATGGAATAATTTAAGCGATGTTTGATTGTTAGTTTCACTTGGAATGTTTTGTTTGTTCTAAACTTTAAAAAACATCATTAAATGTCATGGTGACTTCTCTGAGTTGAAAGGTTTAGTTTGACACGCCCCTCTCCTAAAAATTTTACTACTATTTGCTATTATATCATACTAATTTTCTTTTCGATATAATTTTGGGTTATACCATTTCTCTAGGTTTCTGGCCTTATATAGCCATGTAAATGTCATCTTCATTGATAATGTTTGGTGTAGATATGACATGATCGGTTATTTACACTGTTTGCAGGTTGAAGGAGCGGTCAAAGAGGATGGAAGAGGACCAAGTATCTGGGACACATTTTCACATACCTTTGGTATTGTTTTCTTAAAAATCAAAGATTACTATTACATGTAATTTGACCTCGCATTTTGTTAGATAAGAGATACTAATGTTGATGTTATGTAGTACTATTTCTTGGTAGTCTTGAAATTTTAAATTTCATGATAAAAATACTCCAAAGGCTCCAAACTTTAAGGCTCTACTAATATCTGTCTAAAGTAGGCTTAATTGCATACTGAAGTTGCTTACCTTCGGATTTAAAGTCAACTACCTTATAAAATACAAAATAAAAAACTCTACTTTTGCCAACCAATTTTGTGTATGCTATCTTCTTCCTCAAAGCAGAACCGCATGTTACATTTGTCAGCAATTTGACTTGTAACCTACTCATTTTGAAGCCAATGGTTTAAATATCTATTAAGATTTGTGATTTGTGTTATCAACTAGGTGATCTAATCTGTTGGCGTGCTGTGCAGGAAAAATAATCGACTTTAGTAATGCTGATGTCGCTGTGGATCAATATCACCGTTTTAATGTATGTCTTCTCGTAAAATTACATTCACGTCTAACGGCATGGCAGCCATGTTAAGATTCAGCGAAACAAACCAGATATTGTTCTTGTGTACATTGGACGTTTTTTAAAAAAGATCACCTTGTGGGTTAGGGTTATGACTCCGTTATTGCTTTGAAACAGGAAGATATAGACCTTATGAAGGACATGGGCATGGATGCCTACAGATTCTCAATTTCTTGGACTCGAATATATCCCGGTAAGTTTGCTATTAACAATATCATGTCAACAGTAAGGTCTCCTACCGTTCGCATCCGAAAAGCTCAGTCACTAGAAACATTCAGATAATAAAAAGGTAAAACCCTTCTCACATGCAACTTTCATACAGATGGAACAGGGCAAATCAACCAAGCCGGAATTGACCATTATAACAAGCTCATTGATGCTTTACTTGCTAAAGGTTTCTTTTTACCTAGCCTTTCCTTGGAATAATTCACATGCCTTGATCAAGAAAATCAAGTTAAGAATGTCATGATTAAAGATTCCATTACCAGAAGTCGACTAAGCCTTCAAATTGGCTACTACGTGTATGTGCAGGAGTTACGCCGTATGTGACCCTATACCACTGGGACCTTCCACAAGCCTTAGCTGATAAATATAATGGATGGCTTAGCCCTCAGATAGTGTAAGGGCCATTCTTAGTATTACAGTCATGTTTGCAAACTATGATGATTTTGACCTAAGACTTTCCACAGGAATGACTTCGCCGCCTATGCAGAGACTTGCTTTCAGAAGTTTGGTGATAGAGTAAAGCATTGGATAGTCTTTAACGAGCCTCATACATTCACCGTACAGGGGTATGATGCAGGTCTACAGGCTCCAGGACGATGCTCCATACGTTTAATGTGCAGTGAAGGAAACTCGGCAATTGAGCCTTACATAGTAGCTCACCATGCAATTCTTTCTTATGCAACTGTTTCAGATATTTATAGGAAGAAATATAAGGTAAAAAAAGGGGTAAAAGATGATCCTATTTCCCTAATTAACACCGAATTAAGAAGAAATCTATATTTTAATCAAATAAAATTCGAAATTTAGATTTTTTGAAGTCAAAGCTTTCCACGAAATATTTGTAGGCAAAGCAAGGTGGAATACTTGGTGTATCATTTGACGTTATTTGGTATGAGCCAGCAACAAACTCCACGGAAGACATTGAAGCTGCAAAAAGGGCACAGGAATTTCAACTTGGCTGGTATTCATGATAACTAAGACGCTCTATTCTGACTTTCTTATACGTCCTTAACACTAAAAAAAAGAGAGCATATTTTGGCTTCTTGACTTTGAATTTTTTTCCTCTTGTGTTCCTATCTCCAATTTGCTTTATTTTAGTTCGTTTTTCTTAACTTATGTTGTTTTCCCCACACTAGGTTTCTCGACCCTTTGATGTTTGGGAACTATCCAAGCTCAATGAGAACCAGAGTTGGAGACAGGCTGCCTAAATTTTCCAAATCTGAGACTTCTCTTATTAAAGGGTCATTGGATTTTGTTGGAATCAATCACTACACTACCTGGTATACCAAAGACAATTCAACTAACATAATCGGTTTTCTTCTTAATGACACTCTTGCAGACACTGGAACCGTATCCCTCCGTAAGTTGATTGCGATCCATAAAATATAGTTCCACCAACACTGTTTCTTTTTAATTTTGATCAGTACATTTTGAAAATCAACTTCTAGTCCCTTTAATTTGGCCATTAACTAAGGGTAATATGTGTTCCTTGCAGCCTTCAGACATGGAAAAGCCATTGGTGACAGGGTAACTCATAAATACTAACCAGTCTAGATTTACTTCTAGGTTTACTTATCTTGACTACTATAAATCATACAACATTGTAGGCAAATTCAATATGGTTGTACATAGTACCTGAGGGCATGAGAAGCATCATGAAATACGTCAAGGAAAGATACGGCAGCCTCCCAGTTTACGTTACAGAAAATGGTAAAATCTTTAAAGGCCATAAAAAACTGTCAACAAATCAAGGAGGCTAAAAAAATGTGAATTGTCAAAGACACACTTTTGTTTCTGTTATTTCTATAACGATAATTTCTTGTTGCCTCTAGGAATGGACGATCCAAATAGCATTTTTATCTCCTTAAAAGATGCTCTGAAGGATGAGAAGAGGATCAAATATCATCATGACTACCTCTCCAACTTGTTGGCTTCCATCAAGTACGAAATCTTAACATATACTTCCACGCACGTCTGGTTATGAGTCTTGTTTGTTGATCAAAAATAAAATATGAGATGGTCCAAATTTTGCAGGGAAGATGGTTGTAATGTGAAGGGATATTTCGTATGGTCCTTTTTGGATAACTGGGAGTGGTCAGCTGGTTATACTTCAAGGTTTGGTCTCTACTTCGTGGATTACAGGAACAACTTTAAGAGATACCCGAAGGCCTCTGTTGAATGGTTCAAGAAGTTCCTTTCTAGTTAAATACTTCAAGTTTAGATTGGCAAAGAAAAAACACAGATTTACACCATTAGGATATGTGTAGGCACACGACATTGTCTAGGCATAATTCTTTCACCCAAATGGAAAATAATTTTAATTCATCAGCTGCAATTTCACTGTAAAAGAATGTTTATTATAGTTGAAATCAAGAAAAATGAAGGAGAAATATGTGATTGTAAATTTTCTTTCGCTCAACTTTTTATGTATCAAAATATTTTTCTGCTTACATACCAGGACCATTTTCAGTTGGTAGCCCGATTCTAATTTAACTATTGAACTCATTAAGCATTCCAAGTGATTAATGGCTTATTATTGACTCGTCACCTAGCAAGCCGATCATGGGTATTGAAGAGGGTACAGCTATCTAAAATTAGTAGTGCAAAAATGAATGATCTAATAGCAAATCATTTTGGATTAAATTAAAAAATAACTTCAATTTATTAAATTATAAAATAATTAATTATTTATCAATCTCCATAAACTCCTACATTCTCTCTTTTATTTTTATTCCATAGCTGAAAATCTTATATATTTAATAAGTTAAGGTATTAAGGTAATTTTATAATCCATATTTGTATTTTAAATTAAATATATTGATTAAGATTGAAAGAACTTAATTAGATAATTGATTATCAAAGAATTTTTCAAGAATATTATAATCTTTTAAAAGTTCTTCATCTTGACCATTCTATTTAATCTCTTAAATTTTGAAATATGAATCTTAAAACTTAAAAGGGAAAGGAAGAAATTTAATGTAGGGATGACATTTGTTCCCAAACCCAGTTTGGTCCCAGTTGACTGAACTTCAGGCTAGATTCGAGTTTTAGGCTCAAGCTGCTCGCCTAAAACTAAGGATGGCAAATATGGTTCAGCCCAGGTTGACCAAGTCATGGGTCGCGACTGATTAGCCCAACTGGGCCACGGCCTGCACTCGGGCTGGAGCTGTGTCAGCCCGTGGCCTGATGGGAAGACATTAATTGATGTTGTTTTATTAAATTTTTTAAAAAGAATATGAAGTCGGGCCGGGCCACTGGCCAACCAATCAGTATACAAATGTAATATACTTTGTTGCAATGTAGTATTGAGAGGTTGAAAGCTATCATAGTCAAAATTATTAATGACTTACAGTGTTCCTTCATCAAAATTGATTGTGTGCAAGAGTTTTTTAGAAATAGCAAAATGCTAAAACAATTGAACAAAACCTTCATATGCCTCATACCCAAAAGGCATGCTCCTAACATGTTGCAAGACTTTTGTCCTATTTCCTACTATAACACAACATACAAAATCATTGGGAATATACTTGCAACTTGGCTTAAATAGGCTTTAATCCCACTGATTAATCCATGCCTATAAGCCTTCATTAGTGGTAATCTCCTTCTAGTGCATGAATTATTCAGAGACTATCCTACTAACTCCTTGATTAGGCACAACTTTCTCAAAATAGATATATTTAAAGTATTTGCTACACTGGATTGGTAGTTCATACTTAATTCCCTAGATGCATTTGGGTTTCCTAAGCAATTCATCTCTTGTTTTAAAGCTTGCATCATAACTACTTCATTTGGTGCCTTGATTAATAGAGAAACAACCCAAATTTTCCATGGTGTAAAAGGAATTAAGAAGGGGGACTTATTATCCTCATACCTATTCACTTTAATAATGGAAGTTCTTTTCAAAATCTTACAAAAACATAAAAACATGGGAAGTTTCATATACCATTACAAATGCAAGCAACGTGGTATTTTCTCCTTAATGTGTATAGATCATTTGCTCCTATTTTGTGGTAATGATCTCAACTCTCTCAAAGCTATCATCTCTTCATTACAGAATTTTTTAAATATGTCAAGCCTAAACATTGACTTGGAAAAAATTAAATTGATAGTTATTGAAATAAGCTCTAGAGATTCTTGGAATTGCAGTATATCTCTCATTGCAAATAACTTACTTAACTACAGGCCTGATAATATAGAGGAAGACATTACCATCTAGACATTGGATAGGTCCATGTGCTTCTTTAATAGATCTTATTTAGATTTCTTCAAACCACATTCCCTTAAGGTCTACTGGTATAAACTTATCTAGTCCAAAACCTTGGTACTTAAGGTAGCTACCACCTCCTGGCTTGCTATAAAAAGTAAGCTTTGGACCAAAGATAAGATAAAAGCTCCTAATCCTTTATGTGTGCTATGAAAAAAACCTAAAATAATACAACATCTATATTTTCAATTTCCCTATTCGTAATCCATCTAGTTTAGCTTACAATATACATTGAAACTACATTGTGATGTAAGAACCTAAGAGTATGTTATCCAATAGGTTGCTAAATGGATTAAGAGGTTAGATAATGATTTAATTATGCTTAAGATTACCTTCAGTCGTTATTTCTACATCATTTGGAGGGAAAGGAGTAATAAATTCACAACAAACTTGAAATGGACAAGCATTACTTTACTAAAAAATTATTACATTGGATTAGGGAAATCCTTATATCCAATAGCTGTAACACTCAAGTTATAAGTAATGCAAGGAGGGAGTGGTCTTTATGATTTTAGTTATTACTCTTTACTAACAATTCCTGTAACTCATCCTAAATTATTATCTTAAATATTAAAATATTGTATATTTATGTCAATTTACTAGCTTATAATTTTGTACTTTCTAAGGCTTTTCATCTTGCTTATTCTTTAATACAATTTATTTAACTTAAAAAGAAAAGGTCCTTAAAAGAATATATTAATGGTATAAGAGCTCCTTAAGGGCTACAATTGTAGGAACGTAAGGCAAATTTGTGCCATAAGAATTGATTTTAGTAAGGCTTTTGACTCACTTGATTAGAGGTTTGTTACTGACAACAAACAACTTTCAATTTCCCTCAAAATTTGTGTCCTAAATGTTAAGTCAAAATGACTTTACGATTAATAATTTTGATAAAAACCAAATAATAATGCAGATACAAAATGAGACGGAGACGGAAAAAAATGAGACGAAAGAAATGAGATAAAGCAAAGCCAAAAATGAGACGAAAGAAAATGAGAAGAAAGAAATAAGACGAAGCGAAGTCGAAAATGAGACGGAAGAAAATGAGACGGAAAATAAAATGAGACGGAAGCGAAAGCTGAAATGAGACGGAAGAAAATGAGACGATAGAAATGAGATGAAGCAAAACAAAATGAGGCAGAAGAAAGATAGAAGAAAATGAGACGGAAAATAAAATGAGACGGAAGAAAATGAGACGGAAGCGAAAGCTGAAAATGAGACGAAAGAATATAAGACGAAAGAATCGAAGACAAAGACCCGATACCACGTCAGATGACAAATCAGTTTGAGTTAGTTACAGAACTCAATTGAATAACCGTTTCTTCAAAGATCAAGAAACAAGAAGAAAGAAGCAGTTGAAGAGTCGAAGACTGAAAAAGTTAGTGATTTTCAAGAAAGGCTAGAGATTCAAAAGCTAGAAATCTTATTCATTGTACTAAACCTAGAGCTACCATTGTCTGTAACAAAGCTCGAAAC
>JANSVB020000056.1:4123475-4133709 GCA_025504935.2 Erythroxylum haughtii
TCCTTCCCCTCCTTTTGGTGTCGTTAAGACTAATACAGTGCTTCTTAAGCACTTAGTATTTCAATTCTACTTTGACTTACTTTCACTCAAGTTGAGTTTAAGATTTTTAATTCACTAGATCAATCTTTTTTTATTAATGAAAATGATAAAACTTTATTCAAAACTTACAATTTGTTCACCAAAATAGTTTTCCATTTTGGTTCTCTTTTCTTGATATTTAGCTTCTACCTAAAGTCCTTATTATACTCCACATTATCAAACTAGTCATTGAAGTTTTCATATGATCATCAAATCCTAACATGGAAGATAGTATTGAAATTCATCTAGTATTGAAATTCATCAAATGATAATTAATCATTTGATACATTACAGAGAATAATTTGATAAATAATCACCTATGAGCATTTACCTATGCTATTAAGTCTAAATGCCCCCTGCTATGCACAACTACTTCAATTTTTAAATTACTTTGTATGTTTTTAGTTGTCATTATACTTAATGTTATTAAATGGTTACACAACTTGTATGATGCCAAATTGTACTTAAAAACTTTAATACCTTCAAATTAGTCGCACCTTTATCATCATCTAAAATGTTTACTATTAGATTACTTTTGTCTTTATCTTTGAATATGAGTAATAGATTAGAAGGTATTATTTGGTGATTATTCTTGAAATTGTCCTTTTTTCACTTTAATCACATCAAGGAAAAATATTAATAGCTCACTAATTCGTAATAAACAAAGGGTATGAACATTCTTTATTTAAATAATTTTCATTTTGTTACGAAAACAAAATCTTAAGTTATGCAAAATATATTAATTTTGAAGTAATATATTTGAATGAAAGGCAAAGGATAGATTGATATACGTTTAGAGTAAAAGACTAATTAAGGGTATTCATAGAATTTTTTACATATCACCAAATCAAAATGCAATATTTTTAGGGCAATAGTTTCTACCTATTGTTATGTATCATTCCATATCTACACTTTAATGTCAAATAAATAGCTACTGATGATAAGATGTGTTTAAACTATTTTCTAACATAATATATATAATATCATAAATTGAAATTGAGGATGTATTTGAATTAAATGTATCCAAACTCATAATTTTTATCCTAACAAAATATTATAATACTAATAGTTTGTTTATTATTAATAGATGACTTTGTAAGGTTAGATGAAGCATGTTAGAGCTTTAAAGTTGGTTCTTAAAGTTATTTGTAAGGGGTCAGGACTTCAAGATGTTATTTGAAGATACTTTTGTCTTGCAATCACTTTCTAGGTTTAATTACACTAGACTTTCTTATAGTTGACCTTTTTTAATTTTATATTTTTAAAATTATTATTTACTTTCTTGTATAATAGCTGTCATATAAGTTCTTTAGCAACAAGTCTTTATTTAATAAGTCTATATAAGCCACATTTAAGATTAAGAGAAAGACAAAAGAAAAAATTTAAATACAAAAAAAATGAAAGCAAGAAATTCAAAAAGGTTATTATAGGATTTTAGTTCATCTTGTTTTTAAGTGTTTTTTCAGAAAAATGAATTTAACTATTTTAAGATAAATTTTGTGAAGATATCTTCAATCGAGCATTTTTCATATTTTGTTATAATTTGAAAATTAAGTATCTGTAGTTTGAAGAATTGTTCAGGAGTTTATTCGTGTACGTGAAGTATTAGTTTAGATAATTTTTATACAATAAAGAGAAAAGGAATAAAACTACAAAGCAATTATAAAAGGCAGACGGGGAGTTTGGCGCTATGCAATTTACATATTTACACAAACAGACAAAGGAAAGAGAAAAAAAAAAAAGGGAAGAAAATGCGAACATTGAAAACGTCAAAAGTTGAACAGCTTTGGTTGTGTTTGAAGATACGTCGTTATCATATCAATACTTAGTTGAACCTAGCCTACCTCTCCCTCTGTCTAGAAGATCTATGAAAATGTCTTTATCAAGCTATTCATTTCATTGACACAATCTTTATTTTTTTTTTCTTTATAATATTGGATAGGATATTATTATGAAGAGGTTGGAAGAGTTTATGATGTTAAATGCTCAGCATTGATGTAGAACAGACGCAAGCAAAAGCTTGCACCACCATTCTTGTTTGTGCCATAGTCCCACAAACCGCCCCAGGAAATACCCACTTGTTCATTTTGTCTGCCTAAGCAATCCCATCCCAACTCTTACTAGGGAGTGAAGATCATAATTGATGAAATCAATAATCACGTAATACAATCGAATGGTTGGTAATAAAGAAAAAAATTAGAAATTAAAATATTTATGAAAAAGATGTGCATCTTAAGATTAAATAAACGTCCCTCTTCTTTCGGTACCACTAGTGTGTACGGCAATTCCTAATCTTGCAGCTTGTTTGTCTCGTTTCTGTGGTGCATCGATCTACGTGGGGTTTGGCTGGTGAACAATCTATGGCGGGCACAAATATCTTTGCTTCGCTTTGCTTAGCCAATTGTTCATGATTACCTGGGATGAATGTTCATAATATTTCATCAATTTGGTACCAAAAGGATATTAAAACTTGTCTTAAAATGATGTGCAATATTCTTTTAAATGATTCCAATTTGAGCTGAAAAATGAGGAAGGAGAACATAGAAAAAAGGGTTACTTTATAGAAAAAATGGTTACTTCATAGATTTTTTTTTAAAAAAAAAAGGAGGGAGAATGGTGTGACCAAGCCACAATTTCCCGTAACAAATTCTTTGTCAAATATCCCAATAAAAAAAAAAGGGGATGAGATTCATTGTTTCAGGTAGTCCATTCTTACTCTGTTTTATCTCATCTCATTTATACATTTGTATGAGACTTAGATAAATATGTGAATAAAAGGAGTAGTAACAAAGTAAGAATTTGTTAACTAAAATAAAGAATCTTTTCTCGAAAAAAGATAGCTTGTAGGAGTGGAATCCCTCTGTAGCGGCCACTTAGTGGCCTTACTGGTACCAAATCAACTACTGTCCTGGAACATAGTTGCCTCCGAGTCATCACATATCTCTTGTAAGTTTTTAACCTTAAACTTGGTTATCTTTTCTTTGTGTTGTAACGGGCGGTAATTAATAAAGTAATTAGGAGAGCAACCTTGTGGTGAACTGAACCAATGTGCAAGAACACCGTATAATATTGGATGAAAGTTCATTTAGCTCAATCATTGTGCCTCCTAATTTACAAGAGTGCATGCTCATCTGCCCCTTTTCAATTTTATTTTATTTTATACAATAATAATTTCCCATATGCCCTGTATTTATATATATTATTGCTTATTCATTCCAGGACTACTTCTGCGTCAACAATTGTTCACATTGGTCGTCGTTTCTTCATCACGAGGCACGTGCTTCTTAGTATAGTAGGCTATATGATATGTTATTACTCGAAATTATGAATAATAGCTACTGTGTGTCAATTTTAATCTTAAGGTAAATTCTGATACTTCAACGCTAAAGTATGCTTACATTTTCACTTAACCTTCGAGGGAAATTACTCGAGAGAGAATAACCGTTGATGATGAACTCGTTAAAGTAGCACGCGGGACCTCTTTCTTAATTCCAATTTCAACCAATTGGACACTTGGACTCGCTCCAATTTAAATGTGCAAGAGAATAATAGACGTATGCTTAATTCATGATAACACCATGAAGAAGACAACAATTCATAAATTTCAATTTCCAATAAATAAGTATAGTTCGTTTCTGCTTCCAACTTGGATTGCATCATCACGGAAGTGCAAAACCATCGAATACGATAGAAAATCTCATACAGGTTGTTTCAATTAACATGCTTCTTTTCATACTTTTGGGTTCCAAAACGATGATATTGTTGTCGAGAAATATATTTCGAATAATCTAGTGAATTTACTCAGGACCTTAATTTTTGAAAGTATTTCCCAAGTGTTTTTTTAAGGTAAAAATATAAAACTATAACTTATTAACAAGAGTTACATCCAGGCATCAACTAATTTTAAGATAGCCTATGCAAATAAATAAATGCTTAATTACTTTGAAGTTTTATTCCTCTTTTCTCAATTGATTAATGATGATTGCTTCTCTTAATGGGCATAGTTGCATGCACCTTTGTTCTGCGGCTATGTTTAATTTGCAGTTTTTCAAAAACAAATCATGAGTAATCATGAGAAAATTATGCTAAATAATTTAAAAATTAACTGAAAGAGACTATGTTTAACAAATTTGGCCAATAGGCAATGGTCATTGGGTTTAGAAACTTTGTCTGATATATGATCTAACGTTAATGGAAATCCTTGCTTCGCATAAGAATTATAAAAGGAGAAAAGTCGGTTGATCGCATCAGATTTTGATGATTTAATTGGATTTGATTCATGATATCTCGGACCCATTTAAATGCTGTTTAACATAGAAAACAATTTTAAAAGACAAACTTCTTTTCTTATACTGTAAATAAAATATGGAAGCTACGAATTACATATCACAAGATCAACATGATTTTAATTTACAAATTAAAACAGTGATCTGATTATTCAAAAATTCACAAGCTGTTTAGGCACAGATCAAAACAATATCATAAGTTGTTTTTGTTTCTTTTTTTAATAGTCATAAATATGAATAGAGTTGAGTACTATTAGTCATAAAACAGACTAGCACCCAAATTACTCTAGTATTATAGCGTACTGCACCAGTAAGCTCTTTAGTTTTCATTTGTTCTCCTAATGTCTTTAGTGTAAGGGCATCGCAATTGTATAATATGAAAATCAAAGGGTGAGGGTGTCCAAAGAATAAACTGAAAATTAAGAGAAAAACTGAAATCAAAATGTAAGATCATCGGAAGTACATAATCTGATTTAGGTCATTTTTAAACAATGGCATCATTTTAATTATTTGATTAAATGACATCATGTTATTAATCTTTATTTTTGTGTTAATTTTAACTGATGTATATTAATAGTTAAAGTTTCTGAAACATATGACAAGTCACGTCAGTAAACTTAACGAAAACACTAACATCTTGCTAAAATTGAAAAAAAAATAAAAATTTGAGCATTTTATTGCTATTTTTTGAAGTTGGGGCTGGAATTGAAAAAAAATTGAAATTTTGGACATTTTATTGCTACTTTTTAAAGTTTGGGTTATAATTAAAAAATTGATGAAAGTTTAGGTTTTTTTTGTAATTAAACCTTTTTCATATAATATTTTGATTAGACAAAATATGAATCTAATTTCTATTATATTTGAATCTAATTATATTAACTCTCTAACATTAATAATTAATTATTTTAATGTTATTTAAAAATTATTTTCAAAATGTCATTTTACTTTAACCTAGGACTTCTTTAATCAATATTAATTTCATGTAATTAAACAATTTTGTAATTGTTTTAAGGCAATGAATCCTATATTGATTACTGAATTATCTTTATATAATTTATATAATATCTAATGACTACTAATGTATCCATTTTTGACTAAAATATGTCTAAAGTAGCATTACAATACGACAATTATTATATAAGATACTTTGGAGATTTCAAATCAAATGATCACTTATACAATCATCTTAATGAACATTTCTATAAACATATGAGTAATATTTTATATATAATTATCATGTTGGGTCAGTTTAGTGTACTAATTTTCTAATAAATACATATAAGTTTATTTAAGCATTTTTATAATTTAGAATGTGAAATTAACAATTTCTTTCATAAGAAAGAAATAAAACATTTGACACTCTTTTGACTCTATTAATACTTAATCATAATAAAGTAATAACTAAGAACAATGTTTAGATCACAAGGGACGACATTTAAAAAGTTTTGAAGGAGAGGAAGAGTGGAAGGGCAGTAGGACTAGATGAGTTACCCATAGAAGTTTGGAAGAGCCCCAACGTCGAAGGTCTGAATTAATTAGTTAAGATTTTTAATGTAATCCTTAAGTCAGCTAGAATGTCATATGAATGGAGACTAAGCATATTAATTCCTTTATACAAGTACTATAGAGGCATCAAACTACTTAGTCACCATAAAGTTGTGGGAGGCATCAAACTACTTAGTCACCATAAAGTTGTGGGAGAAGGTAATTGAGAAGAGAGTAAAAAAGGCAACTTTTATATCGAAAAATCAATTTGAATTTATGCTAGGAAGATCCACAATAAAAGTTTTACACCTCTTAGAAGATTGATGGAATATTACAGGAAAAGATAGATAAAACTGCACATGGTTTTTATTAATTTTAAAAAGGCATATGACAGAATTCTTAGGGAAATCATGTGGAGGTGTTTAGAGCCTAAGGGGGTTCTTATGACCTATATACAAGTGATTAGAGATATGTATAAAGAAGCAATGAATAGAGTAAAGACGATAGGAGGAGATATTGAGAATTTTTCCATTAGTATTAGGCAACACCAAGGCTCTGTATTAAGCTCGTTTCTGTTCACAGTAGTGATAGATGAGCTTACCAAGAATATTCAAGGAGATGTGTCTTAGTGTGTGTTGTTTGCTGATGATATTATCTTAATGAATGAGACAAGAGAAGGGGTCAATGTCAAGCTAGAATGTTAGAGATAAATGTTAGAGTAGAAAGGTTTTAAGTTGAGCAGGATTAAGATTGAGAACTTATAATGTAATTTTTTCATGGTATCAGGTGGATACCGATATGGAGGTAAGGATTGGAGCAAAATTTATTTGTTGATCATGTTTTTATCTTATAAAACCATCAATATACTGCAAGTGCACAGGTCGTGAATATAATATATGAGGTGTTGATCCCTTGAGGAGTTAGTGAACTAATCTAATTCTAAGTTATCGAATGCCTAAAAAGATTATTTAAAAGAAAATAAAAAGTAAATTTGTGAATATGGATTTATTGAAAATTAAATTGTAAAATCAACATACAAGGAATCAAATTGAGCATTAACAAATCAACAATGGGAAATCATAAAAGAAAATTTACCAAATTATGAGAAGGGGATTTATCCTACTATCAATGCTAACCTAATCACTTTTGTGTGAATGTGGTGTCAGTTTTAACCTATTGAAGGGTAGATTACTCTCTCTCGAGTTATAATCATTAAATCCTAATTAAGTTGAGTTATCGAATATGTACTCTCTTAATTAATAATCAAGCAATTACCTAATCAATTCTTAAGTGTTCTAATAAACAACCTGATCCTCACACTAGATCTATCTCCCTATAATTATCGATTTGAGTATTTGCGTGATCTATTAGGTCAATTAACTATCATTAACTAACTCAATCATTTTGCATTCGGTTCACTTTCTCGATTTATTACTGAAGCATGCAATTATAATAAATAATCACAACACCCACATTAATTAACACAAGAATAACTAGATTAACATTGAATTAAGTCTAAATCCCCAAAGAAGAGTTAGAACATCCTTGAATCAAGGTTTATCATCATCAACTCTATCTGATACATCATATGAAAGAAATAAGAGATGAAAAAAAGAAAATAAAACTTGAAGGATTGGAAGTGGAAGCACTCAAGGGAGATCCCCTTCTCTCCCTTCTTCTTCTTCCTTGGTTTTTTCCCAAAGTGGCAGAAATAGAGCCACAAAAAATTAGGGTTCTCTTCTATCTTCTTTAGTCTTTTCTATTTAGGGTAAACACTAGGTTTTACTTGGGCTTAAAATGTCTGAAATAACCTTACAAAGTTGAGTTTTAGAAGCTGGTCCACTTTAGCTATCACGCAAGCCACGATCGTGGCACTTAAGATTTGCTATGCCACTATTGTGTCTAATGAGGCCACGATTGTGGCTTGTCCATTTTGCTTATATCACGATTGTGGCCCATTCTAGATCTTTTATCGGGTCCTCCAAATCTTCTTCGTTCTTCAATATCTAATCTCAAATACTAACAAACACATTAAGGTACCTCAAATATACAAAATTAAAGTTCAATAGCATGCTTTAACTCATATAACACTCAAAACATACATATCTAACTAATTAATACAATTCTAAACCTAAACATACATGAATAAATTAATTAACCATTAAAAAATACTAAAATACTTATTAAAATATCATACAACCTACAACTATCATTATACCATAGAAAGAGTGTTTTAAGTACGTAGGGTCTATCATCCAAAGCAATGGAGAGATCGATAAGATATAGGCTATCTTATTAGATCAGGGTGACTCAAAATGGAAAAGTATATCAAAAGTTTTATGTGATAGAAAGATATCACTCAAGCTCAAAAGTAAATACTATCGCTTAGCGATAAGGACAACCATGTTATATAGGGCGAAGTGTTGATTCATCAAACAAATACACAATAATAAGCTTTTGGTGAAGGAAATGAGGATACTTCCGTGGATTTGTAACCTTATCATAAGAGATAGAGTCAAGAATCTAATAGTAAGAGAAAAATTAAAGGTTTCTAGTATTAATGACAAGTTGAGGGAGACTAGGCTCTAGTGATTCGAACACGTTAAAAGGAGACACCTTGAAGCTCAAGTAAGAAGATGTGAGAAAATAATACTTAGAGACTATAAGAGGAAAAGAGGAAGGCTTAGAAAGAATTGGAAAGAAGTGATCAAGAATGATATAATTAGGCTAGATCTTACAAAGGACTTGGCACATAATAGAAAAATTTGGCGTACTAGGATACAGGTAAAGGATCTCTCTTAAAAACAGCATTCACATTCTTGTAGGTTATATTAAACCCCAGAGCAGTGCCCTTGTGATGTTCAACAAATTACTATTTTTCTATTCTACAATTCCAATTTGTTGAGTACTATTAACACATGAGGGTTCGTGAATGATCCCTTTCTCATAAAAGAAATTAGATAAAGTTTGATTAAAATAATCTTTAGCAATATCACAACGAAATGTTTTGATTTATGCATCAAACTGAGTTTTGATCATGTTATTAACATTAGACTTGTGTTTCAACCAATTAATCCATGCGACTCTTGTGCAATCATCAATGAAAGATATGAACCATTTTGCCCCAAAAACATTAGGAACTAGAGGGGGACCCCAAACATCACAATGAACGAGAGAAAAAAGGGTATGGCTTCTTTTATTACTTGTTTGAAAAAATGCAAGTTTGTGGTTTGCAAATTCACATTCATCACATTGGAAAGACTCAACATTTATTTTATCAAAGAAGGATGGAAACATTGGCTTTATTACATGAAAAGAAGGATGTCCTAAACAAAGATGACAGCCACACTTTTTCTTTACTAGACATGACCGGCTCGAAAAGAAAGGATTTAGGAAGACCTTTTTTATTCTGTAGGCAGTAAAGGACATTCCTCTAACAAGCTTGGAGTTTATGCTATATATGCTCCAGCTTGAGGGGGGTATTAGGAAAAGTTAGATCTATAAGATTTACTATTTATTCCTAAATCAACCTTCCTTATGTAATTGGTACTTTCCTTATGTAATTGGTTCTTACTATATATAAAGACTACAAAGGTCTTGAGATTGAATTAAGCCCTCAATTGACATTCTCTAATACTGGCTTTAGCAATTTTTTTTATTAATGATCACACGTCATATGGGTATTTTTTATGAAAGAAAAACATGAAGTTGGGTCTATCTTCAAAAAATTTCATTTATGATACAAACTTAATTCCAAACTCAAATCTAGATTCCTTGCAACGACATTGCAAAAGAATACTTTCAATCTAATCATGGAAATTATCTTCTACAAAATTGAATTATTCACCAAAGCTCTTGTGTAGATACTCCACAACAAAACGGAGTAGCTGATAGAAAAATAAACACCTCCTAGAAGTAGCTTGTTCTCTTATGCTCACCTCAAATGTGCCTAAACAATAAGAACTACATTCCTCATGCTCACCTTAAATGTGCCTAAACAATAAGAACTACATTCCTCGTTAATAGGATGCCCTCTAAAATTCTAAACTCACCCCATGTCAAAAACTCACGAATTACTATGCTAAAATTAGAATTATTAGCTCCATACTAATTAGGATCTTTCAAATGCACAGCGCTTGTCTATATCCATCCACAACATCAAAGCAAACTTGATCCTAAATCCATAAATTTTATTTTTTTAGGATTCTCACCAACTCATACCTAGTATAAATGCTATTCTCCTGGTACTAGAAATTGGATTTTTTAGTATGAGCTATAATGTTGATGGAAGAATAGAAATATATAAAGTTTGTTATAAAATCGAAACTAAAATGTAAGAATATTTGGGAGAGGAGAATTCTTCTTATGAAAAATTGGTGTATCTT
>JANSVB020000056.1:4231863-4242690 GCA_025504935.2 Erythroxylum haughtii
ATAATAAATCAATAAATAAGTAAATAAATATATAAAAAAATTCGGGGCCCAACAGATATCACCATCGATGTCGGGTTCGGGTCATGCGGGAGTGGGATGTGACACTTAATGCTAACCTAACTAATTAAGATTTATCGAATTAATGGTTCTAGACGATCCTAGGGTCGATTCTCTTTCAAGTTATAATTCAACCCTAAAGCATAAACCTTAATTAGATTGTGGGAAGTTGTAATCTCTCAATTAACAACCTTATCCAAAACCTAATCAGTTCTTAAATTCTCTAATAAACAATTGGAAACATATTCGTAATCTCTTTACACAAGTTTTACCAATTTGATTTAATTCCAAATCTATTAAATTACCTAACTCTCGTTAGCCTAATTTAATCATTTTTTTCTCAATTCACATTTATTATCGAGATATGAATTGTAGAATTAAACCACAATTAATTAAATAAACACATAAAACACTCAGATTTCTTTAAATCAAAAATAACATTCCAAAGGTGAGTATAGAACATCAATCAACAATTTGATTCTATCATCAAACTATAGCTGTTAACTAGTTTTATTGAGCTTCCTTGAGCTCATCTTATGCTAGCTTTAGACAATTGAGCTAAGGGAAAGTCATATCAAGCCACTTGTAGCTTACATGAGCTTTATTGAGCTCCTTTGAGCTAAGAGTTAGCTCCTTATATGAAACCTAAGCACTTTCAAATATATCTTAGTGCGTCAAATGGAATTTGTAACATTTATGCTATAAAATTCCAACATGAATATAGTCACCTAAAAATTTAAATTACACTTTATATAAGGTAAATAAATATTGAATTAAGTAAAAATTAAAGTAAACTAACAAAAATTGATAACTAAATAATAAAAGATAACAAAGAAATTGAAGTTACTCCATGAGATTATTTTAACCTTGTTTTGTCTTCCCTTCACCTTGAGAATTTACCTCTGCTTAATCCTAGATATCCGAAGGTTTTGATTACCCTCTCTTGAGATTTAATTAGGCAAGTCTAATTAAAATAGATAATAGTTTAGTTGGAATCTCTTGATTTCTCAAAAGTACTCCTAACTACTTAATTAGATTTGAAGCAATGCTAAGGATCATTAACTCATAGTTAAGATCTCTCTTCAATTGCTTATTAACCTAATGTATGTGAGTCTATTAAGGTAACAACTTCCATTGTGAAACTTAAAATAAATATATTGATTTAATCTCTCGATTCAAATTAAGTGTGAGCATAAAAAATATCACAAAGGAGTAATATATTGAATTCCCCAAGGTAGCCTTAATCTGGAAAATCTATAAGGCTAAAGTTGATCCTGATGTTTTCACATTTAGTCTTCTTCTTTTTGTGTTGTGTAGTCTCTTTTTTTTTTTTGACTTTTTTTCAACTTTGAAATTTGACTCCTCTCTATAACCTTCATAACATCCTTTTATAGCTAAAACTAGGTTTTCTGGAGTATACACGGTCTCCTACAGGACCTTACACATCCATGTAGGTGATCTTGTATCTCAAAATATCCTCTAAATTGTGATTTTATATGGTTGGAGAAGCTAACACAAGCATATACATGGTCATGCATATCAACATACACAGGAATTTATCTTTACACAAACATAAGCAGCACCTTCAAAGCTCCACAAATTAACTGTGACTTATACCATCCTTATACACTACTGTGTATCTCCAATGTTGCTTCAATTCTTCCATTTTATGCCTCATTTTCACCCAATTTATTCTCCTTTTTTGTCTATGAAGGCAATTATCACCTAGAAACAAACTTGAAGTAAAGTAAGTAGCAAACATTCCTTGATATATATAATTAAGATCAATTATTGCTTTAAATAGCAATTAAGTAAAGGCAATGAAGTTAGTGTTTCATCCTTATCGTCCCTCATTCTCAACTTAAGCGTGTAACGTCTGACACAAATAACAACAACTTTATTTAAGATCAGTAGAAATGAAAAATGTAGATATATATTACATCTACCTAAAAAAAAGAACATTGTTATTGTTTTTGGATTGTAATTGTATCAACTTGCAAGAGCACAAAATTCTTATTTCTTTGAAAATAATTTGGAAATAGTAAAGATGTTAAGATGAAAGCTTTCATAAAATTTTCTTTTCTTTTTCAAAATTACTAGAACAAACTTAATTAAAAAGAAATTCGCTTTTGGAGTCGTGTATTTTATCTGTTATTTTTTTTATTGTTTTTTGTTATTTGTTATTTTTTTTAAATAAAACGGAAAAACATGTTTGGATGTTACTCTCAATGTTAATAATGAAATATTAGTTAAAATTTAAAGATAAATTAGTTTCATGAATTAACTAAGCAAATAATTTTATTTGAATATATTTTATATAAAATTTACTAATAATTATTAGAGCAAGATCTACTACATTTTACTCAAATAAATAGTTTAAGAAGTAAAGTTATTTATAAATA
The DNA here is from genome assembly GCA_025504935.2 of Erythroxylum haughtii. Classification (NCBI taxonomy): domain Eukaryota; kingdom Viridiplantae; phylum Streptophyta; class Magnoliopsida; order Malpighiales; family Erythroxylaceae; genus Erythroxylum; species Erythroxylum haughtii. The sequence continues at coordinate 4,234,323 of JANSVB020000056.1, forward strand.
ACATTTATTTTATTTTATTTTTTAGTTATTTAAACTAATTTAATTTAAAAGTTTAAAATTTAAAATATTTTAAACTTAAGGTATATTTATTAAATAATTGTTGAATTAAAATATTTTATTTTTGAAAAAAAATACTTAAAGTAATTATAAAATAAATAAACTTTATTTTAATCTTTTGTATAATACTTATTGATAAATTATAAATGAAAATGATCATTTTTATTAAACTAATTAAATTAATAAACTTTTTATTTTTTAATTCTAATATATAAATTAATTATAAAATTGAATTAAATTATTATTTATAATTTTATTACTAGTTAATACTAATGGTAAATAATTAAATAAATAAAAATAAAAAATAAGAAACAATAACTCTAGACGTGCGAGGACTTGGGAGAAACAATGAACTAATAATACTGCAAACTTTTAACATTTAAGCCCCAAACAAGCTCTGACAAAGGTAAGAAGACCTGCGAGGACTTGGGAGAAACAAAGAACTAATGCCGCCAAAATTTTAACATTAAAACCCTAAACAGGCCCTTTCGCTTCATCTCAAAAGACCTTCGTTAGGGCTTTCCCTGTCTCAGGATTGAACGGCTGCTACCCTCCCGCAGTACAACCATCTTATTCGTGGTAACTAAAACGCTGAGACCATAAACCGTAAAAGCGCCGTTGATCTTTGCATTTTTTTTGTTTATTAATTTGATTTTCACTTTCAGCACCTTACCTTCCCACAAGAAGCAGTACAGTGGCCGACAACTCACCCAGAGATCAGCCACTCCTACGAGGTGTCTTCTCTTTCTCTCTNNNCCCTTATGTGATATATCTTTATTTTCATAAAGGCCTGAGATTTGTTCAGATTAAAAAGGCTATATGGATTTTGTGGTGCAATTGGCATTGGAATTATTGTGATCTTGAGCTTATCATTCCAATTTGCTTCTCTGGAGTAGTAATAATTTTCCATTAGTAATTATTTGTTCTGTTGCAGGACGAGACCTTTAATTTCAGTAATCAGACATTCTAAAATGGAAAATTGGGGTAACATGCTTTATTTTCTTTAATTTCAGCTATAGAATGCGTAGGAACTTGTATAGGGTTATAGTAGAAATCATAAAATGTTGGGTTTGACACTCCCTATGTGGCAGCTTTGTTTGTGATGTCTGCAAGCATATGTCTGTTTTGATAGTTGCATTATAGGGAATGAATGATGCTATTTATGCTGTAAATTAATAGGTTTTATATTTAATACAATTTCAGTTTAAGGGGTCTTCTAGGATTGCAAGAGCGGTTATTTCATATTTCCAGAACATTGGCTATATTCTAGGATGATTTTAAATCCACAATATCTAAGGTTTTAATAAGAACCTGTACATAATAATGTCCTGAATTTGTAGAGGTTAAAATTGAGGGTTATACATAAACAATTGCAGTTGTTTCAAGTCAGGGAGACAGACTATTATTTCACCGGGTAATATTAGAAAAGATCATCATGGAGTGTTTTCATGTCCTTTGTTGCATTTGACAAGGTTGTTTTGCATTAACTCTTAACTAAAGCTGGTATACATACTTGAGTTTCTAGAAGGAAGGGTTTGAATATAATAGTGTGTCAATGTCAAAACGGAAGCTGAAGAAAGTAATCTGACTTTGAGTTGGTCTTACCAAATTTGCTATCTTACTATTCCTGATCGTATTTTCTTCATTTCTGATCACGTTTGATCTATTTTAATCTATTATGGGTGTGACTAAAATGTTACAGAGGATGAAGACATTCCACCTATTCTTCCAAAAGAGCATTCAAGAAGTAAGTGGGACGATGAAGACTTGGACGAAAATGATGTGAAGGAATCATGGGAAGATGAAGATGAACCAGCTCTGGTACTATTCCTGACATAGACTTGATAATGTATAATTTCCTTTTGAACATTCCTTCTTCGCACAAATACGCTATCCACTATCCAAATGAAGATGTAGTCTGACATACTTGGTTTGTAATTTGAGAATATGGTTTGCATATTTTGCCCTTATCAGTTAAAACTTAGGACATTAATATTAAATTTATCTGAAGTATATTACTGATGCCACTTGCATATTACGGATGACACTTTTACAGTAGAGGATAATTTGTGTAGATGTCATACTTACTCATTTCATGCATAAAGTTAGGCAACTTTTCTGTCATGTCATGTTGAAATATAGCAAATAAGACAGCTTATCTTTTTGTGTCATCCTAACCAAGCTTTGATTTACAACTTGTTCATTGTTTAAACTTATGAATAGGGCTGGTAATATTTTTTCTGTTGCTTCTAAATTACTAAATCATCAAATTCCAAATTTCTGGTTCAAAATCTAACTGCCGTTATAATTTTCATTACTCCCCTGAGCGTACTGTGGAAGAAAGGAGAGGACTTATATGTAAAGTTGTTTTCTATATTAATTTTCCTTAACATCCATGCTTCTTTTGATTCAATGTGTTTTCCTACTTGTCATGATATTGTAGTACTACCAAATTCATGATATGTTGCGAGTCAAAAAGGCATTCAACTTATTTTCCTTGATGAGTGTACATCCACATTAGATATTTGTTATGGTTAATTTAGATACACAAGTTTTTGGTTAAATGATTAGCGGTATGTAGCCTAATGTGGGTCCCATCAACTACTAGTTCTTCACAAAAGCTGTTAAGTTGGTTTCGTGAAGATCAACAATCTCCTGATGCATACTGTGTATGGCGCCTTTTAATTCTTTCTGCTATTGTTTTAGGATGGATTCTATGAATCATTTTAAAAAGTGATCTGTCTATAAGAGAAGCTTACGAGAAACGGCAGATTATTTCTTTTCCTTAGATTGATTATCATTTTTTTTTCATTGAAAGTGCTTCCATCATGTGCCAACTACATTGTGCTTCATAAAGGGTTTGAAGAAACTACTTAGTTTTGAACATTAAGCTCCACCTTAGGGTTAATTTCTGAAATTGTTTCTATGGGCTGATCATATACATTCCATTTATCTGAGGGTGCATTTAACCTGTTCCGTTGTAGTTTTTTATATGAAAGACGCAGGTTGTTGGATTTAGATTTCTCAAGTCATTATACCCTCATGCATTGTGCAAAAAAGAGTCCAGACATGAAACATTTTATCTCATGTCTTTATGTTACATAGGATGGAAAACCCGAACAGTGGGGCATAACATAAGTCATTGCTAATTGTGCAGGAATTCTAGGAACGTCTAATTCCAGGACATAACTTCTTTTCTCCTTTACATGACACCGACCAATGGAAAAATAATCTCAACCTGGGAGAATATATGAACCTTATTCATCTATGGATGCAAGTTTTTACACTGAGGAACAAATTTACCTTTCTCCAATCATAAGAGTTAATATGTGATGCAGATTTTCTATAGGCATACAGATATCCTCTCGATAAAACTCGCAATTCTTGATATTATATTCTGAAGGTTTCTTGACTGCAAACCTAGGGCAGGTAACTAGGAAGCAGGATAAATTGCAAACCAATTTGATCTTTATTTAATAAATACTAATGGTGTTGGAATTGCTTTAGAAAATGTACTCTCTATTTCATTAAACCTCTATCTGTAACTGTTGCATTATGTACTAATGATGCTCTCTTTTTTTTTCTTCAATCTGGATTGTTTTTTGCTGGATGGTAACAGACCTCTATAGAAAAGCCTCCTGAAAAACCCTTCAAGAAGACTGCAGGAAAATCTACTGATAAGAAAGGAAAAAATGTGGAAGTAGTTAAGCATGAACCACTAGATCCTGTCGCTGAGAAACTTCAGCAGCAAAGGTACCAACTACTGCTTTAAGCCAGCACGTTTTTTTGTTTGTTACACAATTTGTCGATCAGTGAAAATGTTACCAGTTGACCCAAGAATCAGCACCAGTTGTCTAAATTTGTCAACTATGTAAAGAAGACTGATTGACAAAATTAAGGTTGTCAAAACCAATGCTGACTAAATAAATCTAAAAATGTAAAAATATGAACTAAATGCTAATAACTCGTCTCTTTTGTTCATTACTAGTTAGTTTGTATGCAAATTTCTTGCAACCATGTCTCCCTTTTTGGCAATTGGAATATCAGCCCCTTTCCAGAATCTGGTGAAGTTAGCCCTAGCTAGGATTGTTAGATATGATAGAGAAAAAGGTATTCAAGGCACTCACCAAAGCATATGATAAGGTGTGGTGCGAAAAAGGACTGGCGCCTATCTTGTTGTCTATACGCTGGCTTTTCAAAATTTTCCAAGAATTTTCTTTTTACTCTTGAGTTAATCCACTTATGTGGACTTTTAATGGTTTTAACTTCTCATTTGAACTTTAAAGTCCTATTGTGGTTAGACTTTTAGTAACTTGAATCAGGGCCATGAAAATTATTACAAGCACAGTCAGCTGATTAAGGGTCATGTGTAGATGTATTCAAGGACTTGTTAAAATGTTTTGGATAAAAATAGAACCAAGTTCGGAAACAAAGTAGCTGTAATTCTGAGTTGGTTCCCCTCACCCCAACAGCATCCATTGGATTGAATTGAATTTCAAGCATAGTATCCAATTCGTTGCTGTAAATATTCAATTTATATTTTTTTCTCATTAATCGTGCCCAATAATGTCAATCAGTATCTCCTTCAAAATCCCATAGTTTATATTTACTAGATGGCTGCGGAGGTTTCCATAATTAAAACTGCTTCGTAGCTCAAGTTAGTGCCTTTTTGACATCTTCAGCCTTAAGCAGTGGAAAGGTTCTAAGCACTTGAGAATGTCTATAACTATTTAACTTATTAGGTACTGAGGCTTTAGTCAAATTGGAAAAATAAAATAGTAGTTGTTTGTTTGGCGTTAGAGTGCAACAGGTCTTGATGTGAGGGTTAGTTTCATAAAGTGGCAATTGCTCCTTTGTGTTCTAATTCCAAATAATCACCTTATCCTTATACTTTGGAGACAAAAAATTCAACAGATATCCCATCGTAGCACGCCCTTTAAAGGGCCATGTAGGAACATTTATTTCTAGGAAGTGAAATGTGTCATACATTATTGTAGGGAGTTTTGGACTGGGACTGTTCCAGTCTGACCCTACTTAACCTCAATGATTTGTTCAATTCTTAGGCCGACCTGACCTAAGCAGAAAACATGAAAGCCGTTCCTTTTTAGGTCAGATTATATTATCAAGGCTAACTGGTGAGCATCCACGTGTTTTCCTTGTAATGGTAACACAGAACAGAAAAGAGTGTTATCTTTTGGAGGCTTCTTGTATGTCTAAGCAACTTGCTTCATAATTTTGGGTCCATTTTCAGTGAATTTTCCTACCAATCTACTGCAAGATTTGTTTGATATCTAAATCTTGTTTACATTGGTTGTTCGGGATTTTAATGCCTTTTTTTCACGTTAATGAAGTTTTCAACTGAAATTTTTTTCTTTGAATAGGCTGGTAGAAGAGGCTGATTACAAGTCCACCACAGAACTCTTTGCCAGGAAAGGCGATGAGAGAACTCTTGATACTTTTATACCCAAATCTGAAGGTGACTTTTTAGAATATGCAGAACTCATTTCTCATAAGCTTCGGCCATATGAGGTCTGTTACATGCATCTTTTATCTTTTTCTTTTAATTGAAAGTATATATATTTTTGGCTTGGCTTCATCCAATGTTCTGTGCAGAAAAGTTTCCATTATATTGGCTTACTGAAGGATGTGATGAAATTGTCAATGACTTCTCTAAAGGCGGCAGATGCGAAAGACGTTGCATCTTCAGTGACAGCTATTGCTAATGAAAAGCTAAAAATGGAGAAAGAAGCCAATGCTGGTAAAAAAAAGACAGGTACATGGTTTACGTATTCCTTATAATTTCTTGGTGATGGATGTGAACTTTTCTTGGTTGTATTAGTCTAAATGTCTAGCCCTGATTGCAGCCTTACAACTCTTGTCTTGCGCTTTTTACTCTTGTCTTGTAGCTTTTTCTTGCTGATAAAACAACAATAATTGGTGTAACTGCTTTACTTTACACGGACTTTGTCAGTAATTATTTTTAACAGAAACTCGCACAATTAAATCTATACCTTCAAAGATCATTTGAAGTCAATGAGCCATCGGTTTTTATCATTTTTATCAAATGGTTTGTCTATGGATTCAGATCGACTTAGCGATGCATTTCAACCATTCTATCCTTGCAGGTGGGAAGAAAAAACAGCTCCATGTTGACAAGCCAGATGATGATTTGGTGGTTGATCACTACGATGCTCTTGACGATTATGACTTCATGTGATCAAACTTGCTGAACTCGTAAAAAGCATTTTAACATATGGTCCATCCATTTGTTTCCATTATGCTCGTTTACGCCCATGATTGAAACCTGTAAACGAACGCCGAGAAAGTCGAATGAGTTTTACTTTTTTTTTTGAGATGTATGTTCCATTGTCGAGTACAGTATATGTACACTTACGTACTTTGATGGTGTTTAAAAGTTGAAATGAAATAAAGTGTAGTTGCCAAATGTCCATGGCATGTTGACCTATTTTTATAACTACTTTTAAGAATGTAATAGTAAGAAAAAAAAAGTAGAGATGACTAATATTAATAAAAAATTAAGTGATATAAAGTTTTGGTAGTATGGATATATTAAGAAGAGATAATATTTTATTGAGAAGATGGTAGAAGATTGTCAAAGGTTTTAAAAAAAAATTAGGAGGAGGTGATTAAGAATGATATAGATTTATTGAAATTTACTGAAGGTATAATTTTTAATAGAAAACTTTGATATATTAAAATAAAGGTAAAGAATCTCACACAGAAAAGTCTTTTTTTTTTTATAAATCCTTTGAATACTTTTCTTATGAGTCATGTTTTATATTTGGCTTAAACTTTTAATTATTTAGTTCAAATATTTTCTTACTGAGCTTAAATATTTTCTCATAAAGGCTTGTTTGATTTGTTTATTTATTTACTTGTCTTCTTTTTTGTTTGTATATTTATTTACTTATTTACTTTTTTTAATTTAGCTTTTTATTTTTTACCTTATTTAATATTTATTATATGCTAATCGAGACAAAAACCCTTTCTTAATAAGCGTCAACTCTTAAGTCTTAGGGATCTAAGTTGACTAATCCTCCTCGTATAACTTGCAACTCAAACAAAATCATAAGTCCAGTATTTTCCAATACATAGGATCTTTATATAAAGGCAAATGCAAAACATACTTCCATGTATGTGTTACAGAAGATAATTTATTGCAGACTCAAGCTTTTAGAGGGGAGAGAGTTTCTAAAGAAAAGCCATATGAAGGCATTATTGAATGGAAATCTTTCCGGAAAACAATGAAGCTTGAATCAAACCTTTAACGAAAACTTGAAAAATGAAAACATAAAACTTGAATACAATGGAAGAGGTCCTTTGATTATATAGGTAAAGGAGATAACAAAAGATGTTTTTGGATAATAATAAAGTCACATCACATTATAATATTACATCAAATATTATAGATGAAATGATGTCACATCTCACAATAAATGGATAAAAATGAAGTTACATCATAAAAGATATAAAGAAAAACAACTTTAAATAAAAGGACTCACAAAAATAATAAGAAGAATCATAATCATCATCCTCATTAGATAGGTTTTTGTCATAAATGTAAATTGGACGGAGAAGCTCATCCACTCATGCTATCACTATCATCACCAGTCCTTCTCCGTCTTTTACTAAGGCTTGCTTATTTTCAAGAATTTATCTATCTCCTCTTCATCAACGATGGAAATATCATCCTCTAGGTCTTGAGCATCCTGGAAGGAGTAGGTTTGGGTTTGAGATGATCCAACGCTATCTAAGCCAAAGTTTATAGGGTTGTTTGGAATGTCAAAGTTTGGCATTTCAGGATTTCCATGAATGAGTTCTCTTAGGTAAGGTCTAATATGTAAAGACAGCTTGCGGGGCATATTTAGGAAAATGATGTAGGTCCTTAAGAAAGTACCTAATGTCATTAAGGACATTTTTCTTGTATCTTGGCCATTGAATGAAGGTATGCCTGAAAGACACCTGATTTTTAGAGTAGATGGATCCATCATGTGATATGCTATAAGGTCATTGAAGGACCAAAAAGGATTGAGTGGTTTGTTTTTTTAAAGGAATCCCTTACATCCTGAGATACTTAATAATTTGGGAGAGTTGAGTCCTGCATCTTATCTGTAACATCCCGTTCCCATATTAAGGGTTGTGACCCAAAATTTTAGTTTATGCGAGCTCAAAGAGAAGTTGAGACTAAGGAATGCATTTTTCTTACTCATGCATCATATTAGCATATATGCACATAAATACGTAATGTTTCGGATAAAAAGTGTACATGCATTCACTGGCAACTTCCGGG
>JANSVB020000056.1:4266452-4276857 GCA_025504935.2 Erythroxylum haughtii
TTTTCAAAATATTGTGATCTTCTTAAGACGCTTTAAGTGAATTATGTTACCATGCCATATGAAGGGAATGTAGTGATTGATCGTAGCGTGCTCTTATCGTAGGATATGTACCGGAATGACCTCCGGGTGTCCCGGTGAGTACCCTGCAATAAGGAGGCGCTACATAATTAGTATTTAATTAGAATTATTTGAAATTCTAAATAAGGTTTAATTGAAATTTGAATTTAATTTCAATTAAATTACTAAAATGTCCAAAACTTATTATAAATAAGCTTAAGCTTAAGCTTTATGGAGCTAATACTTCTTGCTCAACCCTCTCTCTAAGAGTTACAGAGTTCTCACAACCTATTCTGTGGATACTATTAAAGACCAGACACTTCTGCAGCTACGGTGGTTGAGACGAATCAGTTTCGGAAACAATTCGAATGATATAATAAGACAAAGATTAAATTTTGGAATAAGGGACAAATTAAATTTTTTCTTATTATAATTTGTGTTGATCATTTTATAGAATTAAATAGATCTTAATTTTTAGGAAATCAAAAATTACGAAATAATTTTGTGATTATTCCACTGCGATCGGGATTGGATCTCAACCTAGTTTTTGAACACCTATTATCATATAGAATTAGAAAAATGCGTCGCTTCAATTGCTTAGGATTTTACTTGTCCCCAACATCATCCATTAGCAAACATTTAACAACGAAAACTTGACATTTAGGCATATTTTCCCTCTGTCCAAGTCAAGCTTAGCCCCAGTTACTAACCAATGGCCTGGACTGTCTTGTGGACCTCTGCACAACTGAGATATATCCACAAACCTCAAAAGCTTTTGGGTTTGAAATGTTTTTGGAGGACCTGTCGGAAACACACTAGAGTCCGTTAATATTGACACAGGTTTCTCTTTCAGAGGATTCCCTGTAATCGTCGTACTAATTGCTGAAAATAGGCTAGACTTCTGTGAAAATTCAGACGACCCTTGTTTCCAATTTGATTCCACGACAACAGAATCTGAAACCTTGGAGAATAATAACCGAAGATGTAAAACACGCTTTGAGTCGTGCTTCTTTACGTGTAGTTGAGCTCCTGTGACAATGTACGCCACTTCTGTTTCAGTAGTCCAGCTAGGGTTGTACTTCACTGGTGCTGTGCATATGTGTGAAAACTTTTTTCCATTTATAGCTTCAAAGAATCTTTCATCCTCATTATTGTCTGACCCTTGCCACAATCTTGAATCCTCTATCTTCTTTTCAAGTATTCTTGGAGTATTGGATAGATACTGCAGGTGAATGGCTAACCTGAAAAGGTAATCCTATTAACATTCTAGTCGATATCAATTTAATTTTTATTATAGGAGTTTAGTTAAAGAAGGAAATATCGCAGACATAAAAAGCTTTACAGGGTTACCGGTTGCATTTCATGCCTTCAAGATAGAACCTCATTCCAGTAACTGGACTTTTCCCAACAGTAACCTGTCAGTCATAGCATTTTTTGTATAATTTTATCGTGGGAAGATCTGAAGCTTCCGTAAGAACTCCACTGGTTTTAGGATAAGGAATACCTGAGTTGTATTTACATGCATTTTGGGACCCATCAAGTTGAAATGAAGAGCTGATGACGACGAACTAGGTATATTTGTTGTAGGACAAAGCGGCAGTTCATTGTGGACAGGAGCCCATGTTTTGTGGGATAGGAAATCGAGAAAGTAGTGTAGATCTGTTATCGGAGGTTTGTCTGCAAGAGAAAACAATAAGTGTAAATCAGATGTGAAAGGTTTTGAATAACATGTTTGGAGCCATAATACTGCAACATAGGTTAGTCTATTGCAGCAATTTAATCAAGGACATAAACGTGACACAATATCAGAACTTGTGCGACACAATTGTCCTAGCACATTTAAATCGTCGGAGAAGAAATAGAATTTCTTGCCTAGTGATGATATAGATTTTTCATTTACTTTGCACGAGATTAGTAAGGGACTTACATCGAAGATAAAGGTTGATAGCGTGGGACAAGAAACCTTTGCCAGGAACACCATTAAGAAGGGAAGTTATAGGTATTAAGCTAAATTGAATGGCATCTGGCATCAGTGGAACTGTTAGAAGCCATTCACAGTGACTGCTCGCAGATGGATCACCTCCTCTCTTCGCACTTATCACCGTTATTCCCTGAAATTTCGCTAGCTTTACACATATACAAGCATAACTAAAACCAATTTCTAACTGTCACTTGCCATCTATTCAAGGAAATGTCGCACGCATATTTTTAGTTAGGTAGGAAATAAAATGGAAAAGTTTGCTTATGTTTAGCCTCAAATGAAACAAGCAAGCCTAAACTCATGAACAATTACGGGATACCTACATCTTTCACACTGATTGACGAGAAACTATTGTAAGAAACAGGTCGCCTATAAAACATGTCGAAAGCTTGGGGAGCCTGAAATAAAGAGAAATTATTCAGTTAAGCATGTCCGACAAATCAAACCAAGTTAAATAGACTGGTTTTAGTACAGGTTAATGACCTTTTGGTCTCTGGATTTTGGAGGAAAATTGCATATCCCCGTAAATAATTGATCTCCAAGGTCATCCAGGTGCTTCTTGAGCTCTGATGGACTCATGGTTGAGGACCTATCTTGCCTAACCAGCAGTACGTCTGAGCCACCAATGCTTAACCCAACAATGATGTGGGTCCCATAATTTTCAATGAACCTGGAACAAGGTTACAAATAGCATTACATCATATACCTTTTATTGCTTTAACCGGGGTTGCTGCGTCATTTTCTAGACCTTAGATCTCATGGGCTACGTCTATTGCCTAGTCCTTAAATATGCAAACCTTAAGTTTTTGACGTGATACAATAGAAACTTAGAGGTAGAAATTTCAAATCCTACAGGATCTGTGATCAAGGAAAATTCCAAGGATCAATAGAAAACACAATCTCTAGATAAGCTTTCTTACGTCAGTTTGTACTTTATATCTAGGAGAGAGGGGAGGGAAAAAAAGAAATATATATATATATATATATATATATAAATGTGTGTGGTGTGCGTGATAAAAACGCCAGTCAATAACACAAAACTTTCTTTCTCAACTGCCTCGACCAATCAATTGAATTTACATGCTTTTTACCCGATTTCAATTCCTCGTAGTTGCATATAGTTGGAAACTTAACAAATGTCCAAAAACCGTATTTCAAAATTTAAATTAAATGGAATTTTGCATGCTGCTTAATTACAAATACTATGTGGTAAACCAAAACCTGATTATAATACCATGTGATACAGGTCCTCGTTGCCATCATCAAATGCATCTAGTATTGCTGACTTTTTGTTAAATCAACACCATGGACTGAGTCCAATACGTGTTATCGTTATTATCGGTCAAACGTGAAATTAAAGACTTTTGACCAAGCAAATTTAATAATAAGTTTTTGGTTGTTGGCTTCCGTTTAGATTTTATATCATATTATGTGGCTATCCAATCTCCGTGTGTCTTTCATATTGAGTTTTTTTTTTTTTGGCCAATCATATTGAGTTAAATATCTAGAGATTTATACCTAATACTTGCAAGTAATTTGAATTTAAGTCAAGAAAATAATTTTTTTGTAAGTTTTGATAGTTCTAAAAAAATTGTTATTTTTAAATAGTAACTGACATTAACTGAGATATGGGCTCTCCTCTTTTTAATTGGTTGCCTTTGTAAACGACTAATACAATTCTCCAAATATAGTAACAAGATTCTTCATTTTTGTCATGATCTATTTAATTTATCTGCCTACCTCTTTATTTTAGTTTGTAAAATGATTGAGACATTCAAACATAAAATATCACTAAATTTCCTAACTATCGATCTACCTATGAAGTCATTGGTATGGTGATTGATGCTTATAAAATAAGATCACCTTCCATGTTCTGCCTAGATTCCAACATTATTAAACTTTTTTGATTACATGTGGTCTAGTCTCAACTTAATGTCAATAATTAAAACAAAAATAGGAAAAGGAAAAACATTACTTGTTAATTACCTGGCAAGAGCAGCAGGATCCCAGAAGGAAGGAACTGCGTTTCTGACTTCGTCGACGAGAACAAGTGGATATCGATCAATATGAACATCTGATAAGACGATGAAATAACCATCAAGTCCCAAGTGCTTTGTGTTTGCTGCATTAGTTGCCCAGCAACCTTGGTATCCAAACATCGCATTGAAATGCCCTGATGGGATTTTCCCAGGAACAGATGATTTTTGGTTGAAAAGTTCTGACATCTGCAACCAATCTAAAACTATGATAAGTACATCAGCCAACCAATTAACCAAGTGCTGGGCTATCTCTACTTTTATATATATATTTGGAAAATAACATTACCTGATGAAACTGAAGGATGTCGGATTGATGACGAACACGATCACCTTTATCACATTTTATATCGACAGACACGCCTTTGATGGAGCCTAAACCGGGCAGCACGAGCTCCTGTTCCGCAGTTTCATTAAGAATAACCAATCTTTGTTTGCCTTTGCAGAATTTTAGCCGAAAGTCCGATGTTAAATCGAAACCTTTTCCCAAGCTGCTCAGAGCCGTCTCTGCTATTTCACTGCTCATCTTATTGATGCTCTCAAATGTTCTAGTTCTATTTTTGTATGTTTGTTAGAAATAAAGAGCAGCAGTATGTGAAAGGAAGATTATAGTCGTGATGCCGAACTGATAAGCAACGTAAAAGACCAGACGCACATACGTGGAACAGGTTTTAGAGAGTCTGAAAAGAGATCAGGAAATGGCATACTCTGTGGAAGTCTACATATCAATTTCCTTCTGACAGTTCATTTTGACTACTCTCCGTCTCTTCTTCCCGGTCTTACATGGCAACATATGATCCGGGCATTTAATGAAATTATATAAACCATGGTATTCTTGTTATTATACTATAACAAAACTGACTTTCAACTAAGTTTTTTTTTTGGCGTCGATTCTCAACTTTTGGTGACAATTTCAAAATTCATTGCCAAAAGTCTAGCTTTTTGCGACGTTTTGCAGAATCGTCACTAAAGTCACGTGTTTGGCGGCGATGATTTATGTGAATTGTCACAAAGGGCACAACCTTTTGCAACGGTTTAACAATTTCGTCGACAAATGTCGAGCATTGGTCGGGTCGGTCGTGTCGGACCTGGACTCAACCATCGCGACCCGTGGGCCGATCGGTCCACTCTTCAAAGACCAACCTCCTACCCAATAGCCATGTCAAGCCCAATCCATACTCTCCTCAGCCCGTCTGCATGCTAGAGACTCCCATGCGCACGTAAAGACCTAAACCTAGCTGCTGCTTCATATATAAGGTATCATTCTATCATAACGAAGGTACGATATTCATAACCTAGCTCTCATTGCTTTTTCGGCAACCCTACCTTCACCAGAAATCTAACTTAAGCGTCGGAGGGGCTAATCGGGAAACAACCCCCGACGCGTCTTCTTTGTTTTGCAGGGATCTCATCGTCAGAATCACAACAGAAAATAGTCAACGCATGGATCCAAACGGTAACGTTCAGTCTCGCCAAACAGGTATTTTCAGTTGAATATGTCCAGGAGTTTTCTGTTCTTCCCAGTAATTTTCATGGACAATGATGCTAATGTTTTCATTTATATATTGACAATATCTGCCTGCCCAATTATTTTATTGGGTGTGAATCAAGATCATTTATTCCCAAGGATATTTTTTTTCTTTGTAATCACCTATAGAATTCAGCATATATGAATATTTAAGCTCACTGCTTAACCCCAAAAGCCTGAGAATCACCTTTTTATTTTCTTACTCACGGCATAATTTGATTGTAATCAATCCCAATTTTAAAATAATACTTATTGAATGAGAACCCATTTTCAAAATAAATATGCTTTTATAAAGAATAATGTTATCGCAACTGGTACTTAATTATTTATTGCAATGTTAGCGATAAAGGGAATATATATGTATGTACTTCAGTATTCTTGAAAAGATTATACAAAAGAATAGGAAGTATGCATTAACTTCATGTCAATTAAATATGTCCATGAGTCTTAAATAAAGTATTAAAAAAAACTAGCTGTGATAGAAGACACTGTTCGTGTCGTGTGGTACCCAATAAAGGTGCCTGAAAATACTATCAGAAGTATGGTATGATCTGTTTCGATAATGATCAGTTTCTTTTATGACTTGCCTACACTTAACTTTTCCGTGATGTTGAAATTTAGAGTAAAGAGGATATACCTACTCGTTTATAATTCAAACTTCATCAAAGAAAATACTAACTTGTATTCTTTTCTACTGAAAATGACTTTTCAAAGGAATACTTGCTTGAACGTAATACGAAAGGAAATAGAAAGAAAAAAAAAAGCGCGTGCATAATTACGTTGTTATATTTGCTAATCCTCTGAGTTTTTCATAATTAACGGCTTGCACTTGTACTTTTTTCACAAATTCAAACCCAAGAGATTTGGGTTGTAGTCCGTCTTATCTTTACTTTTTGCAAAGCAGTTGGTGAGTGATAATTAAGTCAAAAGGGGAAGTATTTTTGAGTAACCTTTAAGGCTTTAACTATGTGAGGCTCTTCTTAAAAGAAATGACAGATAGAAGAATATATTGATTTATTTTTTAACTTTATTTGAAGATTTAAAATTTTAAATTAAATCGTTTCCTGGTACTAAAACCTTGCATATTATTGAGATATTATAATTTCACCTTTTATGTTTATTTGACTTATTTATCTATTTTATTTTATAAATATGTATACACATTCATTTTTATTGGAAGATCTTAATGACACATTACATTTAGTCTAGTAAAAATAACTTCCCTACTTTATTGCATATTTTTTCAGACTCTGCAGAGAATTCAACTAAATTACGGACGATGATGCTAGTAAGTAACCTTTCTGGTGACAAAGACAAAATAGAAGTCAAATCTTATGTGGCTCCTGTAGATCCATTTGCAATTTAAAACAATGTTTGTTTTCTGCAAAGGAAAAACAAGTTGAGATTTTGGAGTTTTATTTTATTAGTCGAAACTGCACAGTTAAGGCATTAAGCACTTATCCCCACTTCCCACGTGCTCTTAAAGAGCTACCTTAGGTGTTCCTTAATTCAACCTCACGTGCCTTTGAATTACTTTCCACAATCTTAATTACGTTGAATTTTCTTTATTGTGTATATTATTCTAATATAATTAATTATATTATTGTGTTGTACAATATTTCTAGAAATATAATTAAATTATTTATTTTCATAATTTATATTCATCACTTAATCTCAAAGAAGTCGAACACAATATTTCATTTCTCAATGTCCATGTTTTCAAAGAATTTTGATTATTGACTAATGTTCTTTTTCTAACACAAAAAAAAAATAGAATAACTAATGTTTGGGACTAAGTTACTAGATTTTTTTTTTCATTTTAATGTTAAGATTATTTACTTTTCAATAAATATTTACTTATAAAATGTAGTCAAATTTTCTTTTAAAAATAAAAAATAATTTTCTCACTACAGCAAAGAAGAATTGATTATTTTTTAATACTTCTTTTTTAATATAAGATAACCTCAAGCAATAGACTTTTCTTGCTAATCGGCCGCTAATCATCTCTCACCTTCAAACAAGTGGAGCTAACAAATTGAGAATAGATCCTTTGTTTCAATTATAATATTATAATTTATTTTATTAAATTTTATGCACATATTTATATAAAATTTATGTAAATATATGGATAAGATTAGAACATTATAACCACAGAAATCGCTGAGTGCAAGCTTGACCGTAATGTGTTGTCCTATTTCGTAAGCAGCTTAGATTCCTTTTTTTTTTTTCATTTATTAAGATATATGATTTAATCGAGTTTTAAGTACCTATTGGGGTATTGAAACTCTGATTGATTCAATTTTGGAACATCTTTATGTCTGATGCAAGAAATTAAAAGTAACGAAATATTTGGCGTGTGGGCTGAACTTTTGCGAAAGAAGTCACGAACTAGTTATGATTGATATAAGTTACTTTAGAAAACAGCTTTATGAATTGCTAATTTTCAAGTGATTCCAATATGATGATGTAATGTCTTACTTCATGCTATTCAAGCCTAAACTTAGATTAGTTGACAGTTAGCCCCTTTTAAGCAATCTTGTGCAATGTGTCGATTGATGAGTCTCATAAGGGAAAATAATAAGTAAATTAAGGGATTGGAATCTAATTAGTACTTAAATATGAGGTGCAACTCAAATGTTGAAAGAACGTTACAATGAAAAAGAAAAGGAATGGAAGTAACGAACATTAGCAATAAAGTCCAATATATGTTTTACTGGATCAAGTAATCTAAAGTAGAAAAAGTTCTTTGTCGTGCATATCTTCATGAAAGTTGACTAGTGTTTAGTGACGAAAATCGATCCGTCAATTGCACTGTTCATTACTCATTAGACTAAGCCCTTAATAATTAAAAAATATTATTTTAATAAGCTCTCTTTTTTTTATATAAATAATAACCTCTCGCAAACTTCGTTTTTTAAAGATTGGTGTCGAATCTCTAAAGTAAAGAATTCATTGAATCTACAGGGGTGGTTGCTCCATGTAGTCAATGAAACGCTACATGACTAGAATATAAAGTTCGCTTACAGCTGGGCAATCAATATCAATAATTGATCATTAAAGTGCGTAATTTGGCCTTCACTACAGGAGACAAAACGTATTAACAATATTTTCGTAACGGGTAGAGATCTATTAACAAATTAGATTAATAGGATCTGTTTATTATTACAAATAATATGTATGTGCATTGTCAAAAACCATGTAGATAGATGAATATTCAACTAAGATTCCCATTAGACAATTGCATATATATTTAATTACTGTACAGCTGTAGTACTGGAAGTTTTGGTCACTAACGATCATTAGAAAAAAGTTCGGTTACAACTTACAATGGTTTATGTTTCCACACACCATGGCCAATAATAAGAACATCATGTGACTTAGGTGATCTTCTGGTTTCCAAGTCCTCATGATTCTCGCCAAATGGATTTATGTGACATTGCTGTATAACATGTTATGTCGAGGCACCTATACGAGGACGAGGATACCCCATGACGATAACGGCTCCCGTTATAATTATTATACCTAGACATGCCATTAATTAATAGGTCGAAAAATTGTACAACGAGACTAACTTAACCCATGGCATTTTCATCATGAGGAGCCAGGAGCTTAAAGTCCGAGTATCATGAGTTGCAACCTCAGATAATATTCCATCATTAGTTGCTTGCATCAACATGGAATTGATAATAAACCAAGAAGCTAAAAATTCCAAGGAGATGGGGACAACTGCAATGCTCTCTGAAGCTTGTTTTGTGATTGGAAACTGAGGTAGGACTGCCAATGGGGTGGGGGGACCATCCATTTTACATTACATGTGATTTTATGGTGGCCATTTTTGTCATTCACCTACACTTGACCGTTATAACGTTCCAAAGCTAAAAGTAGCTCGCTCCACTACCCATTTGGTGGCACCTAGACCCGTCTCGTGGAGGGATTGGGCTGGTTGATAGGTGTAAGATGTGACCCAACTTGAAGTGGTGTAACTGTGGATGCTTTTTATTTGAAGCCACGTTGTTTTGGAAAGAACAGCTAAATTCAGTTCTCATTTAGGATTAATATTTATACGATTTATTATATAAATACGAAAAATGATAATTACAATTTTAATTAAAATAAATTACAATCACAAAGCAAATAATTATAAAAAGTGCAATTGACAACAAAAATTAATGGCGCATTAATAATTGACCAAAATATCCCTGAGATTTATTTTAAAAGGATTGGCTTATATTATTCGAACCAATTAGCACCCAAAAGATATCAATGAATAACCAGAATAATTGGCAGGTTACTACTTACTACGGCCTACAGTAGTTATGTTGTTATAAGTGCCTTTAATTTCAACATCAAAGAACCAACTTGTAGCTGTTCCCATTACAGTAGGTCCATGAATTTAGCGGGTACATACTGGTCACTTACCACAATCATTGTGACTATCACAGCACCGTCGTTTAATGCCAAGAAAATTTTGGCAAACACCACCAAAAGTTATGGACATTAAGGGTTGATTTGGACGGAACATCAAGAAAAAAACAATGGTCTCTAATCATCACCATGATTGACTAATAATACTATGAGCTGAAAATTCAAAATTGTATTTTCAATATTGGTTTTGCCGTATTTAGGCGAGACTGGACGTTACCGTTTAGATCCATGCGTTGACTGTTTTTTGCTGTGATTCCGACGATGAGATCCCTGCAAAACAAAGAAGGCGCGTCGGGGATTATTTCCCGATTAGCCCCTCCGACGCTCAAGTTAGATTTCTGGTGAAGGTAGGGTTGCCGAAAAAGCAATGAGAGCTAG